>JAULLG010565428.1:0-10162 GCA_035668355.1 Sarracenia leucophylla
CAAAAACCATTTCTATGCACTTTTTGCGGAAAGAAAGGTCATATATCAAAATTTTGCTATTCAAGACTCAAGGGGAACAAGCCTTCAAGGAATGTTTGGATTAGGAAGGGAGATCCTATTCCTAAGATACCTAGAAATAGGAGACCTACCAACACATGGCAATCCAACAGGAAAGCCAACTATGTAGCTCCTGTTAGGAGACACTATCACACACAAATGCAAAATAGTCTAGATTTTTATCCTGCAATGCACAAGATGTATTATGAAACTGACTATCAAGGAGCCTCAAGTTATTGAGTACCGGAACACCTTGCACACACCTTTTATGCAGGGATGAACCAACAAGATCAATGGCTTAAAGACAGGAAGGGTAAGGCAAAAATTCATGCCTACAGATGGACCAATTAACCTTAAACCCTCTGTCATATCTGAGAAGGTTAGGTAACTCTATTTTTTTTTGTTTAAAATTTTTTTGATTGTGCTTGTATGCTTGTTTTCATACTAAAATATGTGCTATTTTCTAATAAACTTGCCATGCATTTTATGATCTTTTATTGCTTTGATATTGTGTGATCTATATGCTTTTACACTTTTCTATATGAGAAAAGTGTCATCAATTTTTAAAAAATGTCGACATTTTCCTCCATGTTCTAAAACAAAATTTTCGACACTTTTGGGCAAACTGACGACATTTATATAGTTTAGTTGAAAATCCTCTTGTTTGTGCTTCCGGTTCTGATACCTATTTCTTAGGTCCCAATACCTTTTTGCATTTTTGAGGTTTGGTATCAAAACCCTTTAACCTAGTATCGATACCTCATCTTAGCTATAAGCCTTCCAGTTTAGAGACCATTATACTCGGTTCCAATACCCTTCTCAGCTATAAGTCTCTTCAGTTCCGAGACCTTGAAAATTGGTATCGAAACGTTTGCTCCTTTTTGTAAATCAGTTTCACATACCTCTTAAAAGGTTTCGAAATCCTTTTTCCCTTTACCTATATACCCTCTTTTCTGGTCCATTCCCTCTCACAACTCTTTCAAACTTTTCAAAACCCTATCCAAAACTCCTTTCGTAATTTCGATAGCTCTTCATCTCCTTTGATCCTCGTCTCATTCTTCTGATCTTCAATGCAGACCGAAGCTCCTTCCAAGAAGAAAAAGGGATCCAAGAAACATTATGGGGAATCCTCAAGATTATCCAACAAGAGGAAGAAGATATACACCTCTTTCAGACCTCAACCTCAAACGCGTGGAAATCCTACACCTCCTGCTCCACAAACGGAGGTAATCAAATTCGAATCCACTCAATCTCGAAATCTATATTCCTCATCTTTCTCGAACAGAATTATCATTCATGGTAAAACTATCAATTTTGATTATTTTGAATCCATTGATATGCCTTTCAAATCTTGGTTCTCTGAGTTGGAATGGATTAAACTTTTAACTCTTAAAGAGCCTACCTACCCTTCTCTTATTAAATCCTTTTATGCTCACTCAAATACCCTGACCGAGACTCAACAATTATTCACTCTTGGGTTAATGATATTGAAATCATTCTCACCCCTAACTTGTTGAATTTCATTCTAGGCATTCCCTTTGGAGATATTCGCATCACCTATAAAAAGAAAAAACATCATTTGTGATGACTTTTGTGTCAAGGCTGCTGCAATAGAAATCTTTGAAAATCCAGACTTATAAATTTCTGATTTTTATAGCTCAAACTTGTTAAAACCCTAAATGAGAGTGCTACATCATATGGTGACTCACATTTTCCTCCATGGACGAGGTAAATTCACTAAAGTTACCTATTCTCAAATCTTTGTTATGTGGTGCATACTACATAAAAAGAAATTGAACCCAGGCACACTTTTTGTTTCTCATATGATGAGTGCCTTCTTTAAGGAAGATGCAGGTCTTCCTCATGAGATGGTTTTATCCAAAGTTTTCGAGCATTTCAAAGTGGATTTAAAAGTTGGTAAAGCTGAACCTTTTAGAAAATTTGATACTGTTGACAAAACCACTTTGAAAAGAGTGGGGATAGTAAAATCTGGTGGTGTTTGGACCTACACCAAACTTATTTCAGCCACTCCTTCTCAAACCCAATCTTCTGAAAATCCTAATCCTTCTTTGCCTCAAGTTGATCCTAGTCCTGCTCAAAATCCTCCTGCACCATCTTTGGATATTCCCACATCCTCAGCTGCTCATGTCTCATCTCCAACACTCTTGGACATTTTATCTACAATATCATCACTCCAAGCTTCTTTGTAGCATACTAAGTTGAATCCAATACTCGTTTTGATAGCTTGGACAAATCTTTTTCTTCACTCTCCCTCGAAGTGAAAACCATTAAGGAAAAACTCTCACAGCCTTGCATTCAAGTTGATCCAGCTTTCACAAAAGCCATTAAGCAATGTGTAAAGAGATCCGACTTCGTTTACGATTGGATAAAGGAAAACTTCTCTAGTTTCTTAAAATCCAAAGTGGCTACTACCCCTTTGGCTGCCACCTCCTTTGCTGTTGAGCCTGCCCTTATGTCTGCCTCCTCTCCTCTTTTAGCTTCAGTTAAAGCCTCTACAAGTGATTCTCATGCCTCTTTAGTAGCGATTCCTTCAGATCTTCAAGCATTCACCTTGGCTGTCCATATAGCTGAAGCCACTGTAAGTATTCCTCCTTCCTTAGCTGCCCCTATACCTGCTACATCTCAAGATCATGATGCCTCTCTTCCTGCTTCTGTGCAAGCTCAAGTTGAAGTTTCTGCCCATGCCATTTACTCCTTGGCTGTCTCTTCAAACCCTCAAGACCCTGAAGGTGATCCACTAGTGGCACAAGAAAAGGATCCCCTCTTGAAATAAGTGATCTTCTATTCCCAGCCGAAAGTTCTCCATCTGATAGAAGATCAATTCCCCCTGTTTCTCAGACCTTTGAGAGGAAGAAGAAGGCTCCCAAAGAGCTAAGAAACTAGGATTCTGTATATGCTGCCTCCGGGAAAGTTGTTGTGGACTAGTAGACCACTGCAACACACGTTTTAAGGTGTATTACTGTTCCTGGGGTTGACATATCTCCAAAGTGGTCAAGAGAGGGATGAGTTAGCCCATTGGATGGGTTGAGACTCCTCTCCATGTCTTTGTAGACACATCCAGCCGTAATGCCGCGAGCAACCAGTCTAATCAATCCGAAGATCACATTGAGGATGTACTACAAGGAATCCAACTCATGGGAATCTCAGTATAAAAGACCCAACTTTTGCTACGTTGGAGTAACATTGTCATTAGTGTGGAAATGTCTTGTATCCGACACAAGGCCATTTCTTCTAACAATTTCTTTGGGCCTATTGAAGTCTTAGAAAATATTTTTTGATGTTTAAAAAAAACGTCCGGACGGAAGAGCTACCGTCGGGACCCCATGTCACACAACGGTTCAATTTTCGAAATCGAATATCAAACGTCACCGTCCGGACGGGACCAAAGCATCCAGACAGAAACCTAACGAATGCCATTTAATGTGCCGGTCAAACGGCTAGTCGTATTCAAAACCGTACAAGCGGATTACCACATCGGGACGAAAGTCCAATTGCCGTCGCCTCAGAAAAGCGCAACGTCTTAAATTTTGACCAAACCGTCTGGACGCCTGATCGACACTCAAAAGTGACGATTTAGACCCGTTAATTTATACTGAGTTTGTCCCTTTTTGTTGTCTAATATATGTTTTTGTAGTGTTTTTATGTATAAGACAGGAATTGGAGGAATGATGTAAAACAACCACAAAACAGCCACTTTAACAACAAAAATCAACCCAACCAAACGAAGACCAACAGAACTTTAAAATTCCGTCTAGACGTAAATCATTCCCCGCCTGACACTACACCATCCGGACGCGACACATTCACCGTCCCGACATCAATTCCATCCCGACGCCATATCAACGACCATCCCGACGCATGATGCACGAAACAAGAAATTTCACTTTTAGAAACTAACGTGGCATCCAAGCAAGCCCTGTCCGGACGCCAGTTCCCAATCGTCTGGACGCTCCGATTCAGGAAAATGACGTGGTCACCACGCAAATTCCGTCCGAACACCAGACGCTTACCGTCCGGACGCTCCGTGTTTGAAGTTGCTAATTTTGAGATTTCTGAACACTGTAAATAGGACCACTTGTAAACCTTTGTACTCATTCAATCCTTCTGAATTGAATCATCTTTTCTCTAGTAGTTTCGTAGTTAGTAATTTCGGCCATCCGGGCCAAGTCACCTCTGGAAGGTCCGAACGTCGCCGAGGAGCTGCCAATGACTATCGACATCAACTTGACGACAGAGCTCTGCCTAACCATGAGTGGCTAAGTCCATTCCTCCGCCTTGGGTGATGATGAAGCCATAATTTGGTAACATAGGAGTAGATTGATTCCATAGCTTATTTTTGTAATCAGATTGTCATGCAACAATTCTATTTTTCTAATTAATATACTTCTGTTTAAGCTTTCTGTGATTGCATTAAATGAGTCTTGCATGATTGTTTTAACTGATCGAATATACAAATTTGAGACAGCCTATACCATGGATAAACGGGCCGTACTCCGGACGGGCCGTCATCTTAGATAGACTATGCCGTATTTGTAATTCGGGATTTCGAGTGTAGAACCTGAGATACGCTATGCTCCAGATAGGGTATGCCTTGTTGAAATTGAAATTTATTTTTCTTGGATATCCATATCGGTCTTGTCACGATTGGATTTAATCTGATTCAAAGCTAAATAAGGTAGGAATTATATCGAAACTAAATTATCAAAGAACGATGGATTCTAACCATGCGGTGGAACTCTTCTCATAAATTATCTCATCACTTTTTAATCATCGTTCATCATCTTTATTTCTAAAAATATTTTCCAACCAAATCCAAGATTTATAATTTCTCCTAAATTGAATATTTTAAATCTTTTCTTAAACAAAATAACTCATTTTCCCTGTGGGACCGACCCTGGACTTACTACTTGCTACCTAGTTTGTAGTGAATCTTGGTTAAAAAAATAAAATAAATAGTAGTCCACTTGTGATTAACGACTAAGCAAAATACCTTCTTCTTTCTTTTCAAAAAGGGTGTTAGGTGTGGTGACCTACCGAATTCCGTCCGGATAGACTGGTGGTAGCATTCGGACGGGGTGTGCCAAGGGAATGTCAAAAGTTGGTTGGGATTTAGCCGTTGACATTTTGTACCGTTTGGACGGTGATGAAGGTCCATTTGGACGTAAGTCTCTTTTTTTAAATATGTGTAAACAGTTCTAACGTATGGTTAGAATTTTTACACATTTTAGGATAGGACTGAAACATCAAGAAGCTTTTGAGACTCGATAGGCTCAAAGTAGTTACAAGAACAAATGGCCTAGGTGTGGACACCGAACATCTCCACACTGATGATGATGTTACTTAATCATGGTAGAAGCAGGGTCTTTTATACTCAAAGTCCCAGGAGTTGGATTCCTTGTAGTACATTCTCAATCTAATCTTCGGATTGATTAGGCCGGTAGTTCGGAACATTACGACCAGATGTGTTAGCAAGCGCATAGAGAGAAGTCTCAACCCATCCAGTGGGCTTACTCATCCCTCTCTTGACCACCTTGGAGATATGTTTGCCTTTAGAACAGTAATACACTTTAAAACGTATGTTGCATTGGTATTAGCTCACAACAACTTTCTTAGAGGAAACTTTTATAGAATTTTTGTCTCTTCGCTCTACGCTTCAAGGCATAAAGACATCTACCTTGACACGGTTCTTGTTGATCAAAACTGGGCACAGATCCATTTAACCTCAGCGTGCGAATTGGACAACTCAGCTTAAGAGAGAAGTTTAACGTCTTTGGACCGAAAAATTAAACAAATTTTGACGAGATTTTGTCTTTTCACTTCCCCCAACTTGAACACAGTAATGTCCTCATTGGTGGATCATCCTTCATCATTTGATTTGAGTACCACTGGGTTCCCTCTAAGACAAAGATACATTTAACGTGTTCAGCAAGACTTAGCTAGTCGATTACTTGACTGGTGGGGTTGGGTCGGAGAGATCTGTAGACTCAGCTGCAGGATCTACTGATATGCCTTCTACATAAGGTTTAAGACTTTGCCCATTGAGTTGTAAGAAATTATTGGTTCGAAGATTAAGTAGCTGGCAGGAACCATCTGGATTGGCACAATTCACCACATATGGACTTCCCACCGAGATTGGAATTTGCTAGGGAACAATCGTAGCTTACCCTTAAATAGCCAGTCTTTTTGGTTGGACGAGAATGTTTTTCTGTGAATGTGCTTATTGTGGAAAGCTTTCATTCTCGCTTTGTAAATTCGGGCATTATCATGTGCCTCATTACCAATTTTATTTAGCTCACTGAGCTTCAATCGTCGGTGGTTGTCGCAATTTGGCGTGTCAAAATTGAACGTTTTGACTACCCAATATGCTCGATGTTCTAACTCAACTGGCAGATGACACGGTTTACCAAAGACTAAGCGATATGGGGACATTCCAATTGGGGTTTTATATGCAGTTTGATATACACAAATGGCGTCATCCAGCTATTCGGACCAATCTTTTCTATTAGGGTAGATGGTTTTAGTCAAAATATTTTTGATTTCCTTATTCGATACGTCGACTTGGCCACTTGTTTGCGGATGATAGGGAGTGGCTACCTTATGTTGAATCGAATAGTCTCGAAGCAGGGATGAAAAATAGTTAATCATGAAGTCTGTGCCGCCGTCACTGATGATAGCTCAGGGGAAACCGAAATGGAAAAAGATATTACTTTGTAAAAATTTAATCACCACTTTCTGGTCATTCCATTTTGTGGCAGCGGCTTCAACCCATTTGGAGGCATTGTCGACTGCTACAAGGATGTATTCTTATCCAAACGATGGTGAAAATGGTCCGATAAAAATCAATGCCCTAAACATCAAATATTTTGACTATAAGGATAAGGTTCACGGGCAGCATATCTTTGGCATTCATTGTCCCTAATTGTTGGCATCGTAGGCATCTTTTGTAGTAGTCGTGGGCGTCTTTGAATAGTGTTGGCCAATAAAATCCGCTTTGAAGTACTTTGGTTGTGGTTTTCTTACCACTGAAGTGCCCACCACAAGCTAACGAGTGACTAACTATCTACCTTCTCTTTGGTTACACATCTCCTTATGAATTGGTCAGAGCAATATTTGAATGTGGCCTCTTTAGCGAGAAGATCGCATAAGGGCTTCGAGATTATTGAGAAATCCTTGATGAATCAACGATAGAATCTAACATGACCTAAGAATGATCGGATCTATCTCACGGTTGTAGGTGGTGGCAATTTGGAGATCAGATCAACTTTGGCTTTGTCCACTTCTATTCTGGGTTTGGAGACTATGTGCCCCAACACGATCCCTTATTAGACCATGAAGTGACTCTTGTCCCAGCTAAACACCAGATTTATATCTTGACATCGTTTAAGCACTAACGTTAAGTTCGAGACACAATCATCAAATGAGGAATCAAACACAGAGATGTCATCTATGAACACTCCAAGTAATTTCTCCACCATGTTAAAGAAGATGAACATCTTACACCTTTGAAAAGTGGCCGGTGCATTGCATAGCCCAAAAGGCATACGCCTATTGGAAAATGTGCCAAAGGAACATGTGAATGTTGTCTTCTCTTGATCCTCGGGGTATGCAGGTACCTGGTTATAGTCGGAGTAGCCGTACAAAAAGCAGTAATAGCTTTGTCCTGTTAAACGCTCAAGAATTTGGTCAATGAAGGGCAAGGGAAAGTGATCTGTCCTTGTCATAGCATTCCGCTTATGGTAGTCAATACAAATTCGCCTTTTAGTGGTAGTATGAGTTGGGATAGATTCACCTTTTGTCATTTAGCACCATGGTAAGCCCTGATTTCTTTGGTACAACTTGTGTTAGGCTCACCCATTTTGCTGTCGGAAATGGGGTATGTAATGTCCGCATCTAGCAATTTGACTACTTCCTATTTTACTACCTCCTTCATGTTCGGGTTCAATCTCCATTGCATATCTCGGGTAGGCTTGGCATCTTCCTCACAATGGATGCAATGCATGCAGACGGAGGATCAATTCCTTTTATGTCCCACTGTCCACCTTATGGCTCCCTTATGTGCCTTGAGGACTTCAGTCACTTGCTCTTCTTGTGTAGGTGTTAGGTCGGATGCAATTATGACTAGCAGGGCACTGTTGGGTCTAAAAAAAACATACATGAGTGAGCTTGGGAGAGGCTTTAGCTCAACTGTAGGTGGGGCTTCTAGGGATGTGATAGTTGGTATGGATGAGAGTGGGGGTAGTTCCTCAAATCGAGACACGCATGGAGGCACGTCTATGTATTCTAACGTTTCAAGCTCGGCATTGGATTCATCGATGGTTGGATCAAGCTCTAAAAAGTCCTCCCCAAAATAAGCCAGAAAAGCGTCTAATGGGTCATTTGTGAAGATGGAAGTAAGGGCTTGTTGCGTTGCCTCCTAAATTTGGTCAATTGCGAAGCAATCGACTTCCATTCCTGGGTGATGGGAGGCATGGAACACATTTAGCCTTAACTTCATGTTTCCAAGGGACACGTCCATTACCCCAGTTTAGCAATTGATACAAGCTTTAGTTGTGACCAAAAAGGGGCATCCAAGAATGACAGATGTTTGTCTTGTCATGTTAGTATTGGGTTTAGTGCCTAGTACTATAAAGTCAACATGAAAGAGAAATTTGTTGATCTTGACTAGCACGACTTCGATAATACCTCGGGGAACTTTAACTTACCTATCTGCCAACTGAAGGGTGACAAGAGTTGGTTTCAGCTCTCCAAGTCCAAATTGTTTGTACACAGAGTAAATTAAGAGGTAAACACTAACTCTTAAGTCTAGTAATGCTTGATCGATATGATGCTCGCCGATCACACACAAGATTGTGCGTATCCCTGGGTCTTTCATCTTTGGGACCAAGTCATAACTATGGACTGAGCTAACGTGTTCAGTTAAGAGCACTTTCTTGGGGACGCTTGTCTTCGTCTTACACTTTTGTGTGCATAGGTCCTTTAAGAACATAGCGTAAGATGGGGCTTGTTGGATTGCGTCAAGAAGGGTAAGGTTAATCTTGACTTACTTGAATAACTCAAGCACGTCAGTCATTGGTGGTCCTTTCTTGCGCGGGGGTGATTACGGTTCTAGGCATGAGGGAAAAGGTGCCTTTGGCTCCTTAGGGGTAGCTGGAGGGGCCATTAGTGCCTCCTTAAATGCATCACTCAATGGTGGTGTAGCAGCAGTAAGTGCTGGCCGAGTGGGTGTAGACTGGGTAGTGTTAGAGTCGACGAACTCCTCAACTGGCATTGGTTGTGGTGATGGTTGAGGGTTGCTTGGTAACAGTCGGGTGTCTAGCTCTTTTCCACTCCTCAAAGTTATGACAACCTTCGCTTGCTCATTGTATACACCACTGCTGCTAGGGCTACTATCGATAATGCACTAGCCTTTGGGGTTTGCCATGGGTTAACTCGGCAATTTATCGTCCTCTCGACGGTTAAGTGCGGCAACTATCTGTCTAACTTGGGTTTCTAGCTTGCCGATGGACTGAGAGTGAGAACTCAAGAGTTAGGTTTTTATGTCCAAGTCCTCCAGGGCTCTTAACACAGTCTCCTCGAAGCCTGGGCCTTGAGGGGTTACAGCAGGTGCTTGTTGTGGGAGATGATAGGCCTGTTGGTTATAAGAGTTATAAGCGGGCCTAGGTGCCTGAGTTTGTGGTGGTGGTCCCGCTGATTATTGTTGATTTCTCCGCCCAAAATTCGGACGGTTTCTCCAGCCAGGGTTATATGTGTTTGAGTAGTTAGAGAATAAGAAAAAAAGTTCATGGATCGGCGACGTGACCATAAAAAAACGTCTCATGCGGTTTTTCATGAAAACGATTAGCCTTTTTGATTTTTAGATTAAATCTGTAACGTCCTGACCAGAAACAAATACTAGACTAATAGGAAATGTCCAATAACAGAGTCTCATGCCGAAGAGTCACCATTTAAAACACCAACTTTAGAAAGTAAGAACATTTTCCCTTTTTAAGAAAATTTATGAAAATGTTGAAAAATATTCTAACTCTGGAAATTTTTAGAAATTTCGGCAGAGTCTCCCCTGTTTTCGGACGATCCCCCAACCTGG
>JAULLG010565534.1:0-10161 GCA_035668355.1 Sarracenia leucophylla
TGCATAAAATAAATGAACAAGCAAGAGTAGAGAAGACAACACCGGGGTTTACAAGGTTCGGCCCCCTTGGCCTACTCTTTGCCTCTAGCAACGTGCTATGAGGATTCTACTATCACTCTTTCGATTAGGCGAAGATGTCTCTTTCCTTCGAATAGGCGGAGTAGCCTCTCTTCTTCGGGTAGGCGGAGATGCCTCTCTTGGGAATTGCCTCTCTCAAGTACAAGAATTCACACCCGAATTCTTAATTACAATGTTCAAAGAACAAGTGTGTACAAGATACTTGGCTCTTAGTATAACCGAATGAGTACAACAATATAGCTCACAAATACACTCTCAAAAATTAGAGAAATTGAGATTCAAGAGAGTAAAGATGAAATTCGGACTCTTCAAGGGTTTCAGATGTATGTATAGTTGCTCTTCATGATTGTTCCCCCTCAAATAAGTCTTCTTTTATAGCTTCTGCAATGCATATGACCGTTGGTGCTCAATATGGAAAGATTTCACACCAAAAAAAGACGTTGCGAATCTTCGATTTAAATTTCCCGACGCAAACTGATGAACTTTTCATCAAACTGACGAACGTTTTGCCTTGTGAAGGACCTCGATCGACTGACCCTCTGTGTCGGTCGACTAACCTGCTGTACCTTCATTTCCTTCTTTTGATCTCCATGTTCTGACGAAATTTCTTCAAAAGTGACCAAAAAATGATCTTGAACTTGACGAACTTTTTCAATAACTGACGTCATATTTGTGACACTGAGGAGAGAGAATCGTCTCAGTTCTTTCTTGACGAACTTGCCTCTCAAAATGATGAACTTTTTCCTTGCTGCCAAACACAGCACTTCGGTTGACTGATCCCTTGTGTTCGGACGACTGATGCTCTTGTTTTGCCTTGGACTGATTTCCATCTTGCTCTTTTTTCTTCATTCCTTTTGGCCTTTTTGAACATGATTTTCAACTATAAAAACTTGAATTATTACTGTAAAATTGAGCTCCAAAATGATGATTAAAACCTATAAACGACACTCAAACAAAGCTCAAACATAAGTAGCAACAAATCAATGTGTTGGCATAATCAAAACCAAAATCAGTGCTTGATTGAAAAACCTTTAGGCCAACAATCTCACCCTTTTTGGTTATGACAACCATTGATTTGCAAAACTTAAAGAAATATAAATATGAAGCTCTTAAATACCAATAATGAGAAAACATGTGCAAAAACATGTATGCAAATCAATCAAAAATTCTCCCCCTTTGTCATAGACAAAAAGGCAAGAGAAAAAAAATATAACATAGACTCATAAAATTTTCTCTATGATATAACAAATCATTCAAAAAGTGCAACTCAAACAAAGATTATAAAACATGAATGTATCAAGGCATAACAAAGCATATGTCATGTATCAGAGCAAAAACAAGTTATGCAATATGACATGATACCAAAAGATATGCTCCCCCTTAGAATAAGCATAGGTTTTCTGACCCAAAAAACATAACTCCCCTATCTAAAACAAGATATGCAAGGATGTCAAAACATACCAAATCTTAGTTACAAAAAATGGTAACAATAAGCTTCTTCCCCTTTCTTTTCAAAGATATGGCATGATAAGAAATCTTATGAGCATAGCAAAAAAAATTATCAAACATATATTGGTAAAATCAAAACTAATGCCAAACATAGCATTTAAGGATAGTATGCAAATCACATAAAATTTTTCAAAGTTACTTCAGCTTATGTGATAAAGAATATGCAAAGGCATATATAATGTTTAATACCAGAAAAGAATATGAATACAAACACAAGAAAATTATTAATCAATGTGGATTACTATTTATATAGAACATGCATAAACACAAAAGTAATTGAATGGGCATTACAATGTGATGTGATATTCTTTTCCTAAACATCATCTTAGGCATGTTGAGACATGAAAGCTTTATCGAACATACATACTTTCCCTTTCAAAAAGATATAAGCATATAAAGAACATGATTGAAAAACTTAGGCCAAAAATTAAATAAAACAGGAAGCATGAGAAAAGTGCACAAACAGTACAGAAACTTTGATCTTCCAAAAATAATGGCAGCAAAATGGATTTGAAAACAAAATTTTTTTGGACCCAAACATGTCATAAAACATCTTAAAAACAGTGAGTATTGCAAAGAACTTAGCTAAAAACAGTAACAAAAATTTTCTTAAAAAGAGCGGTTGTTACCGAAACTTTTGTATAACAAACTTAATCGATTTTGCTTCAGATTTTTAAGCCCCTTTCTTTTGGGCTGCTGTAACCAATTGGTGACTAGTTTCTTTTCATTGAATCCTTCAATACGGATACATCTTTGCTTTCCCTTTTTGATCACTTTGCCATTGCTCTTCTCGGCTTGTACCTACAAAAGCATTGTTCTTTGGTACCCAATTTCTAGTGGGTTCTTGGAGATTAGCCCCATAATACATGTTATGCATAGCCGAGTAAAAATTGGCTTTCCCATTGGATTACCAAAAGTAGGTTTGTTTCCTATTAACGATTCTAGACAATTTAGTAATCTTAGGTGGTGCGTCACCTTTTCTAACCCAAACTTTTCTAGTTGGCTTATGTCCTTCAAACCTTGAATAACAAAATTTGGCTAGATGTCCCTTTTTACCACAAAAATTACATAAAAATGTTTTTCGAATAGGTGCCTCGGTAAAAGGATTTTTAAGAACAATTTTTTGATTATTTGGATTAAATACAAGTCCCTCTTTGTTAAATGTGCACTGGGTGCCAAGGATCATGTCTAAGTTCCTTTCTCCTTGAGTGAACTTAGAAATGATTTTTATTAAATCTTCAACCTTAGTTTTTAATAAAATGTTTTCTTCTTTAAAATTGGTTGAAGGTTTTGGAACTTAGTTTTCATTTTCTTTAGTTAAAGAAGAAATCTCATCCGTTAAAACAACTTTTTCCTTTTCTAAGGATTCTATTTTCAAAATGTTTACTTTAGCCGAATTTTCCACATCATTTTTCAAATCCTCATTTTCATTTAACAATTTTTTGTTTTCATTTTTCAACTTATCATTTTTCTTTTCTAAATTCAAAATACTTTTATGCAAGTTAAAAATCTCACTTTTGAGTTCCTCGTAAGAAGGTAAAGAATAAGATGAAGCAGATTCATTACAACAGCTAGAATCGGAATTTACCTCCTCATTGACACTTGCCATTAAACAAGTGTTTTTCATCTCCTTGTCACTTGAGCTTGTGGATGAAGCATTGGAAATGAAGTCGTCCCAAGTAGCGGCTGTCATTGCTTTCTTCTTCTTCTTCTTAGAGTCCTTCTTGAAATCTTGTTGGCTAGAATCTTCCTTGTTGGTTTTCCGCGATTGGAATGATTTAGAAAGCTTCTTGTCCCGCCTAAGGTACTTGCCAAACCTTTGGGTGATGATGGTCATATCGTCATCGTCTATCTCCTCATCTTCGCCACTGGTGCTCTCCTTTGAGGCTTTGAATGCAATGGTCTTCTTGGCTTTGTTTTGCTCGGTGACTCTTTCATTGATCTTTATCTCATTTGACATGAGGTATCCGATAAGCTTATCAACGGTCATGATTCTTAGATTCTTTTCCTCGGATATCACCGCTGCCTTCTCTTCCCAAATGGGTGGTAGTGCCTTCAATATCTTTCTCAAAAGTTCGTAAGATTGGTACGATTTTCCAAGTGCAATCAAAGAATTATCTCATTTAAAACCTTCGTATTCACTAATTATTCTATCAATTCTAGAGTCCTTTACATCTTGTGTTCCTTCATAAGTGATTTCTAATTTTTCCCAGATTTCTTTTGCACTCTTACAAGCCATGATACGATTGTATTCATTAGCATCTAAGGCGCAATACAATGCGTTCATAGCACTAGAATTTACTTGCAACAATTTCATATCATTTTCAGTCATATCTTCATTTAATTTAGGAACTTCCTTACCTTCCACCGTTTTGGTGGGAACATGATTACGTTGCACAATGAGCTGCCAAGCTCTCCAATCCATGGTTTGGATGAATATCGTCATCCGTTGCTTCCAAAATGTATAGTTGATGCCCATGAAGAGTGGAGGCCTCGTGGAGGATTGGCCTTCGCCAAAGGGAGTTACACCATAACCTACAATTGATCTTTACTCACAAAAACTTGTTAAGAATAATGTAAGTGGCTCTGATACCAATTGATAGTAAACGTGTAATCCCAATAGAGGGTGAATTGGACTTTTTAAAAAAATTAATTTAAATAAAAATAGTTTAAGTCCAAGTGTGCAAAATTTAAACAATCTAATTCAAAGACAAACAAAGTGAAGTAAATAAATTAAAGAGTAAGGATAGAGAAGATAACACCAGGGTTTACAAGGTTCGGCCCCAAGGCCTACGTCCTTGTCTCAAGCCAATAGCTAGAGGATTGAACTATCCCTCCTTTGACTAGGTGGAGAAACCTCTTTCCTTCGATTAGGCGGAGTAGCATCTTTCCTTCGATTAGGCGGAGATGTCTCTCTTGAGAATTTACATTTCCCAAGTACACGAATCCTTCACCCTAGGATTCAATCTCTTTGAGAATCAAGTTCTCAATTACAATGTGAATAGAATCAAGTTGCGTACAAGATGCTTGGCTCTAATGTAGCCGAATAAGTACAAGAGATTGTAGCTCACAAATACACTCTCAATAAATGTAGAAAATGAGGCTCGAGAGAGTAATTAAAATCGGAGTCCTTCAAACAGGAGATTGAAGGGTTTGATTTGAATGTAATATTGCTTTATGCATTTTTTCCATACTTCAATCTTCAAACAAAGCTCCTTTTATAGCTTCTCCAAAGCATATGACCGTTGGGGCTAAGTATGGAAAGATTTCGCACCAAAAACAACCGTTGCGAATCATCAATTTAAAATTCCCGACGAAAATTGACGTCACTTTTCTCAAAACTGATGAACTTTTTTTGCTTGAGGAGACCCTCGGTCGACTGACCCTTACCGTCGGTCGACTAACCTGTTCAAATAGCAGTTTTTCTTCTTTTTTATTTCTGGCGAAATTTCTTCAATAAATGACGAAAATTATTCTTGAAACTACGAAATTTTTCCAAAACCGACGTCTCTTTTATGGCCTGAGGAGAGCCAAAAGTCTTTGGAAATTTCTGATGAACTTTCTCTCCTAAAATGAAGAAATTTTCTCAACTGCCAAAAACACCTTCGGTCGACTGACACACTACCTTCGGTCGACTGAGCTTCTTGTTTTGCCTTAGACTGGTTTTGTTTCTTGCTATTTTTCTTCATTTCGCTTGGCCTTTTTTGAACATGATCTTTAACCATAAAAACTTGACTTTTAGCTATAAAATTGATCTCCAAAACAATGATTAAAACTAATAAACAACACTCAAACAAAGCTCAAACATAAGCAACAACAAATCAATGTGTTGGAATAATCAAAACCAAAGTTAAGGTTTGATTAAAAAATCCTTTAGGCCAACAGAATTTGAATTTTACGTGTAAGTGTCAACACAAATGACTTTGGTGTCGACACAATAGATCTAGGGCAAGGGTTGGGTCGACTCATTTTTTTAAGGGGTCGGCTCAACTTCAGAAATCTATCTCACTAATACAACAGGGTCGACACTGCTGAATTTGGTGTCAACTCATGTAGATTTCTGAATCAGTAAGGCACTAGGTGTTGACTCATTTGAATATGGTGTCGACTCAATTGGATCTTCACAATCCAAAAAGAGGTTCCTTGTGTCCACACATGTGTTCGTTGGTGTCGACTCATGTATGAGCTTTAAAAATCCTAGAATGGAAATACTTTGTGTTGACTCATGTCTTCGTTTGTGTTGACACTTCTGTGCTTTAGAAATCCCAAAGAGGGTCACAACGTGTTAACTCATATATTCTTTGGTGTCGACACATCCTAACTTCAATATCCGAAAATGATATACTTTGTGTCAACTCATAACGTCGTTGGTGTCGACACTTTTGAGCTTCAGGATCCAGAGGGAGCTTTGTGTCGACTTAGTTCATCATTAGTGTCGACACAATTGATGTAAGAGCCTTGGTGTTGATACTTCCACTTTGTGTCGATTCAGCCCTTATTTGGTGTTGACACTATAGCTTTAGAATCCCGAAATAAACACTTGGTGTTGACTCAAATCTAATTTGTGTCAACCCTTAATCCTTTGATACATGGAATCCTTTGAGATTTGTGTTGACACGAAATTTTTTTGTGTCGGATCTAACTTGTTATTGCACTTCAATATATTTAACTTAATGTCTTCAAATCCTGACATTTCTTTCTTATGCACAATCAAATCATTGGTGATTATCAAATCAATATGTTGTTATTGTCAAAATTGAAATTAGAGTTTAATTGAAAGCTCCTTGGGTTAACAACCCTTATTGATTTATAATTAATATTTAATCATTATTGACTTGAGAGTTTTTGCCAAGTAATTTAATATTTTCCTTCAATGCAGTTCCAATTCTTCATCCCATTGAAGATGCTCAGTCTTCAAATATATCTTCGATGGCTCAATCATCAACATTAGAAAATTTTAGAGTATAGGGACACTTTAATTACTAAATTTTATATGGATCACTGACAAGCGAAGGATAGAGACAAGGGCGAAGGAGTAGCTATGAACCTCCTTCAAAGAAGAAACAAAGGCCTATCAACGCCTCAAATGGATTCATATGAGGGGCTTTTATAGCTTAGGAGGTTAAAAGACAAAGAAAGAAGATGAATGTGTATGGAAAGAAAAAGAAAAAGGAGAGGTAGAAAAAGAAGAAAGAAGAGAGGGTAACTAGGATCGAAAAGAGACAGGTAGAGGCAAAACAAGAAAATAAAGAAGAGAGTGGAGAAAGTGGATATCAAGATCATTGAGGGAGAGATCTAGAAAGATGAAATAGAAAAGAGAATAAAATCTAAGGATGAGGGAAGAAGAAAAGAAGAAAAGAAAAAAATAAAATGAGATCAAAGGTAGCAAAAGAGAAGAAAATGAATTGGTTGATGAAGAAGAGGAGGAAACTAAAATTCCTCTCAAGCACAAAAATCCCAGATTAGATCAAAGGCTCTCTTATCGAAGAAGGATTTATCCCAATCAGTATTACTTTTGTAAAGGTTGTACGTCGGCAAGGCAAAAAAAGGAAGGCATTCCTTAAGGTAAAATTTATTTCATTCCTGTTTTTGCCTAATATAGTTTATTGAGAGTCATAATATTCCCTTTACAGGGCACGTCCTTTCCCATTGAGGCTGATACTAATCCAACCATCATTGAGGCAGAGAAAAATGAGGCTATGGTGGACATTGATCCCTCTAAAGGCCATAGGCCTACTGAGGAGTCTATTAAAGTAGGGGTTGAACTACTTTAGAAGGAAGAAGAACTTTCAACCAATCCTCAGATCATCGAAATCTCTACTACTAGATTGAAAACAGAGCCTACATTTTTTGTGACATCCTGATTTCCCACATCGGAAAGGCAGAGGGAGTCCTGGGCTATATAAGAGAAAACTTGCATGCTAACACACAACGAGGGCTTTTCCCAAGTGGTCGAGATCTCAGAAGAACTCCACGGTTAAAGAAGATTGACCTAGGATAATTCTGGGATGGGTGACCCTCCTGGGAAGTGCAAAACCGTGAAGGTTTTGCCTAAAGCGGACAATATCGTTGTCGTGTGAAGGGTCGGGTTGTTACAAATGGTATCAGAGCCGACTCTCCTCACCTCTGAGTGTGGGCCCGTGTCGTCTCTCGGGGCAAGTGGATGGGCTGGCAGGGGGAGGTGGGTGGGTCCAAAAACTGGACTGGCAGGCTACCTGGTGGGCGGGTCCAGATTGGGACTGGCAGCTACCATGGGCTGACAGGATACTACACAAGGACGTGTAACCCTAAGGGGGGAGGATTGTGACATCCTGGTTTCCCACATCGGAAAGGGAGAGGAAGTCATGGGCTATATAAGAGAAAACATGCACTCTAACACACAACGAGGCCTTTTTCCTGGTGGTCTAAATCTCATAAGACCTCCACGGTTAAGCGTGCTTGACCGAGGAAAGTTCTGGGATGGGTGACCCCCCCTGGGAAGTGCAAAACCGTGAGGGCTTTGCGTAAAGCGGACAATATCATTGTCGTGTGAAGGGTCGGGTTGTTACATTTTTAGAGGAAGGTACTCCAACGCCTTTTGAGGCTCAACTTGTTGCTTAATCATCAGCTTTAGTTTCCTTTAAAGGCGAGGTAAACTTTGGACCTTTTAAAAGGTAAGCAGGCTGCTTGTTTATTGATTTTTAACAATTTTCTTTTGTAATTACAGGGAATCCCAGGTAAAGAAGACACTATGGATGAGGACTTTGATGTTTTTATTGATCATATGAATGTTCTTACAAAGACTTCCATCTGGGCGTACTGAAATTGATCCATCCCTTTAATAGGAAATGGAAAGGTTCTTTGCCTTCCTTGCCTTTCCCTTTGAAGAAGTGAGTATCTCGAAGACAAAAGAAGTGCCATCCTACTTGAGCAAAATGTTGAAGCCTTCTAAGGTTGTTTTTTTTAATCAAGATCAAAAAGTTAAATTGTCATTTATGGCCACCAAGTTTTCTAACAAGGCAGCCTTAGCCAAGTTTTATCAAGGTGCCATAAAGTCAAAGAACGAATATATTGACTTATTAAATGCTATTTCCACCTCTATCTTTGCTTACTATGAGCAAACTTTTCAGTTGAAGTAGTATGATCCTTCGAGAAAAGAAACGCTACCAGAGGGCATAACTAAAACAAGTCTTATCTTAAAGGTAGTCAGTAAGGTTGAAGAAGGAGGCCTTGATGCAAAATGCCAAAGGCCTTCTTTTGAAGGGAGACAATATCTTGACAAAAGTTCAAGCGGCCTTGGAAAATTTAGACTAGACTTGATTTAGGTTTATATCCCTTAGTGATGAATGAGAGTAATTTAGATCTTCCTTTCCTAAGATCCAATCAATATTTTCTACTTGTACTAGAACTTTTGTCCTTTCCTTTTAAGGTTAATGAATTCACTAGTGCCAATTTTCTTTCATTGTCTCCCACATAGATGGATAATATTTTTTCAAGTACTTTCCGTTTATTGATCTTTTGTGTAATTCTCCATCACTTTAAGAGGTCCTTCCCAATTGGGTAACCTATTCTCATATTCAGGATCCTTTAAGCCTAAAAGAGATATAGTTTTCCAAACAAAGTCACCTTCTGCAAAGCTTTTAGTTAAACTATTTTTATTAAACCCTTTCGATTTTCTTCTTTTACACTTGTATATGAATTAGACCTTGTAACCTTTCTTCTTCAAGGTTTTCCAACTCTACTATCATTACTTCATGGTATGAATCTAGAGATATTATTTTGTTGGGCTAACGTATGTGACTTAATAGCAATCTCTATGGGCAAGACTACTGCATGTCCATACACTCACTTACAAGAGGTAGTCTTTGTACTATCCCTTTTAGAGCAACAATTAGCCCATAATACCTTTGACAATAGTTCATGCCATTGTATAGGATTATCTTCGTCGACTTTTGACAGAGTCTTTTGATTATCTTATTAGTAGCTTCAACCTGCCCTTTTTGTAATAACCGGATTTTTTTATATTATTAATAATTTCTTTAAATTAAAAGAAATTTGGTTATTGATTTTAAACTCCGGATAAATTTTTTTTCGGATAACCTACTGTATTTTGGAGATTTTTGGCAAAAAAAAATTCAAAATTTTCTTTTGAGAGAAAGTAAAATTTTTATACATGTGTATTTATGCTGATTTTTTTTAAATCCCTTTCAAAAAAAATATAATAATAAAACAAAAAAGACAAAAGCTTATGTTTTCGGCCAAAGCCGCGACAAACACACGCGACTGAGAGAGAGGGAGAACCAGAGAAGGAGAGAACACGAGATCGGAGGGGAGGAAGACGACCGGAGGAAGGGCCGCCGGCCACCGCTCGTGACGCCGACCACCGTCGAGCCTTTGCCTGCCGTCGGAAACACCGGGGGTACCGGAAAACAAAAGAACAAAACCAGAACAGGGGACGCGACTTCCGTTTGCTTCGGGGATTCGATTTTGGCTTCAAATGGTTTGATTTCTTCCATTTCTCTTCATAGAGGTAGGTTTTTAGACATTCTAAACAACTCCACTGATATAGATTGTGCTTTTAACATGTTTTTGATG
>JAULLG010565751.1:0-10159 GCA_035668355.1 Sarracenia leucophylla
AACTTTTTAAATATTGCTCTAACCAAGTTATATGAAGATGCGTCCCTGAAATCGAGGTAGAAAGTATTCTCCGATTCTGTTACTCATTAGCTTGTGGTGGACACTTTAGTGGCAAGAAAACTGCGACCAAAATTCTGTAAAGTGGATTCTATTGGCCTACGCTCTTCAAAGATGCCCATGACTATTGCAAATGATGCCTGCGATGCCCACAGGTGGGAACCATGACTGCCAAAGATATGATCCCTCTAATCTTAATTGTTGAGATTTTCGACGTTTGGGGTATCGACTTTATGGGATCATTTCCACCATCATTCAGGTGTGAATACATCCTTGTAGCAGTCGACTATGTATCCAAATGGGTCGAAGCCGCTGCCACTAAATCGAACGATCACAAAGTTGTGATTAAATTTTTACAAAGTAATATCTTTTCTCAATTTGGTTTTCCAAGGGCAATCATCAGTGACAGCGGTACGCATTTCATGAACAAATACTTTTCATCCCTACTCCGAAGATACTCGATTCAACACAAGGTAGCCACTCCATACCAACCTCAAACCAGTGGCCAAGTCGAGGTATCAAATAGAGAAATAAAGTATATCTTGACGAAAATCATCCACCCTGACAGAAAAGCTTGGTCCGAAAGGCTGGACGATGCCCTTTGGGCATATAGGTTTGCGTACAAGACCCCAATTAGAATGTCCCCATATCGTTTAGTATTTGAAAAACCCTAGCATCTGCCAGTAGAACTAGAACATCGAGCATATTGGGCTATCAAAACGTTTAACTTCGACATGCCATCGTTGATTGCAGCTCAGTGAGCTAGAGGAACTATGCAATGAGGAATATAACAACTCTAGGATTTACAAAGCGTGAATGAAAGTATTTCATGACAAACATATCCATAGGAAAACAATCGCGCTTAACCAAAAAGTCTGGTTGTTCAACACCAAGTTACAATTATTCCCAGGCAATGAGGACATTTGAAATGAGACGTAGAATTAGACCACTTAATATTTGGTTATGTTATGTAGATAAATTTAAAAATTATAATTAATTAAATGTAAGTTTAAAAAATTTAAAAATAAAATTGCAAGTTAAATATTCTTGATGAGAAAAACATGAATTTATTTTTAATTTGCAAAAAATTGAATGATAATGATCAAAACTCGACCACCTGATATTATTTTGCACACCCGATTAATTAATTATTTGCATGCTAATGAAGATAGAAAAGCAATAATAGTTAAAAATACAGAAATGGTGGAGGCTTAACCCTTAAAGTGAGCTTTCGAGACTTAACTTTTATTTTTGAGGGAATAACTACATTTACTCGTAAATGATATTCTTTGTCTTCAACCACATTCGTTGAGAATCTCGCCAATCTTCATTTTGACTGAAAAATTTGGAAATCGCATTACAATTAAGCTTCAAAACAATTGTATTAAATTTTGGAAAAGGATATTAGGCCATCTTTGACTATTTGAGTTTGTTCGTTTCTTTGTTACAAACATCATTCTAGGTCCCCATTTTGAGCCTTATAACATAAAATACAGCCTATTTTTTTTTCTTCAAAAATCCAAATAAACTCTAAAAGGCGCTTATTTGAATGTTTGGTAATTGGAAAAGATATCGGGCCAATATTAGGAAGACATGGAAAGCAAAGGACTTTGTTACAAAATTTTCCATAGTAGTTCAAATATAAATATTTATGCGGTCATACTATTCAAAGAAAATAAAGCAAAGAATAGTTCAAGTATGCAGTAAGCAACAATGATTAAAGTGATTACAAAAGGCCCTGATGATATTATGATACAGTGATGACAAGATAATAACGACACTACAATTTTTGGCTTCAGTACTTCGTACAGTAATGGTGATGTAATTACACCACATTGCGACTTCTGGTTCAACACATTCAGCACTCGATATCTTTTTTGGGTCACCTTTTATTCAGATAATACTATATACTTGACCCGAGTCTATAAAAGCTGCCCACCTAACGTTACAATAGAAAATAAAGTCCTGATTGATCCCAAAAGATAACATTGTTTGAAGAGGCTAACTAAAATTTGTTCACAATAATCAGTATTCCAACCACGAGATTCTAAGTCAATTCTTTGAAACTACGTTGCTCAAGTGTCTAAGGTATGTGTAAAAGTTTGCATTGATACTTATCACCTCTATCACATGCCTTGAGAGATATACACTATAGCCAGTTTCTAAGAGATTCTTTCTGAGCGAACAACTGGTGAGATTTTGAAATCGAGATCTGGTTGCTTTAGCTATTTGAGTTTTATTGATTCAAAGGTATGTATGTTGAAAATTGATTGGGTTTCACACACACACACACACACACACACACATCAGGTGCAAGGTCGAGAAAATTATCATGAAAATTTTATAACTTAAAGATTGTCCTGTTTAAAAGTCAAGGATATGGACATTTACAAATTTATCTTTAAAATTTTCAAAATACACGTGACAATCTGCTGGGATTAGTTTATGTTAGTAACTGTTCGTGACATTGTTAATGATTCTATTAATTATTGTTTATTTTTATCTTTGCTCAAGGACTAGCAAAGTGTAAGTTGGAGGGTGTGATTGACACTCAAAAGTGATGAATTAATTCCGCTATTTACACTAAGTGAAGCCCCGAGATGTGGTTTAATGTCGTGTTTTTGTAGTGTTTTTGTGTTTAGATAGGTTTTAAAAATAAAATGCAAAACTACACCAAAATAACAATAAAACAAGCGAAGAAATACCATAAAATCAAAAGTGAAGAAAAAGACCAAGTGACCTAGACATCCCCGTCCGGACGCACGACCAACCCCGTCCGGATGCTCCGCACCAAAACCGTCGCGATGCGCGACCACTTTCTATCTGGATGCAATCGCCCATTCCCGTCCGGACGCACGGCCAATTTTGTCCAGACATATGGCCATTAGAATCCTAATTCGAGAAGGACCTGCACTCCAGAGAAACTATAAATAGACCCCCACCCCCACCCCCTCATTTTTGAAATCCAAGTCCTCGGACTGCAATTCTTCTACTTCTCTCTTATTACACTTTTACCCCTACTAGGCCAGTACTTGAAAGTCCGAGCCTCGACGAGGAGCTGCCGATACTAGTCGACATCAACTAGAAGATGGTTTCAACCCCGACCATGCATTCTAAGTCTCTTTTCTGCCCCGGGTGAAGCCCGAGTTTGGTAATTTAGGAGTAGATTAATTTCATTATTATATTTTAGTCTTTTGTAATGGATTCGTTATGTAACAATTATATTCCACGACATATTTGATCATTGGAAAATTCTTATTTCTTTAATTTAATTAATATTCTATTTAATCTTTCTATGATTGTATTAAATGAGTGTTGCATAACTGTGGTTATTTGTTATTCAAAGATTAAATTTGAGATAATCTATGCCATGGATAAGACGGGTTGTACTCCGGATGAGTCATACTATAATCTTGGATATGGTATGCCTTATTTAAATATTCGGGGATTTTAATTATTTACATGCGATATTTTATGCTATTGATGAGACGGATTATGCTCCGGATAGTTCGTGCCGATATCTTAGATAAGATATGCCATGTTTGCATGTAAATCTCTTTTTCTTGAATTCCATACTGGTCATGTCACAGTAGGATTCGAATCTATTAAAGGCTAAATAAAATAAGAAGTCAATTGAAACTAGAAAACCAAATGAAGGTGAATTCTAACCTGAGGTAGATTCTATCTCATTTAAGTCTTTTAAATATTATTTGTTAGCTTAGTATAGTTTAATTAGAAGTAGAAGTAATTAATTAAATAGTTGTTTTAAATATAAAAACATCCAAAATCCTTTTAAATATTTTATAATTGAATAAACTGCGATATTTTGACAGCCTGCCTATTTTCCTCATGGGAACGATCTGGACTTTCCACTAGCTATATGTTAGTGTGGATTTTGATATAAATTTGATAGTGGGACGACACCCTAACCAACGACCTATATATACAATCATGCGTATTATGTGAAATTGTTACAATGTTCATATATCCCTATACATGTCTCTATTCTTGTTTAAATTTCAAATTCATATCATGTATCACATGGTCATGCATAATTCATTGGGTTGGAATTGCGAGAACTACATTAATTATAATGGATGAGAAATGAACCTTAAGATTGGATATTATTGGTGTTGTATACACATGGATACTTGGGACTATATGCCGTTGTGATATACTTGGGGTTATATGCCATTGCAATATTTTGGGGCTATATACCATGTTTCTTATGAAAAACAGTTGAAAGGCTAGTTTGGATGAAAATCAGTGGTTAGATACGTTGATCACACACTATACCTAAACTAAGCTCCGATGGTTCAGTGATGTGCTGATTCCCTGCCCTCGCTATCTGAATAAGCTAGTTGAGTATGTAACTCGGCTATGCGTTATCCTATGACTTCGAGGAGAGCATGCATCGATCGGTAGACAGGTTAGTGCGTTTTGGATCCGGGTTAGGATGTTTTCCCTCGGTCGGGTAAATATAGAATAACCTAGAATTAATTAATTTAGGGTTAAATGGAATGCATCATTCTGCATCATACCTCTATCATTCCTTAACTATTATATGAGAATGAAGAATATTTGTATATTGTGTTGATTTCTTTGGTATTATTCTTTACAATGCCAGGTTTAGCAGAATTTGAAGTTTATGTCGATAATATCATTGACCACGATGAGGAACCATGACATCAGATAGGTGGTGTTTTGTTTATTTCTCGTGTTATTATCGTTATTTATTTTTCCATATATAGTTATTATTGCTCTCGACCCCTCTGAAAAATCGGGGTGTCACAGTATGGTATTAGAGCACCAGGTTTAACCCTTACCCACGCGGACGTTGTGCGAGCTGTAGACCCCTTTTAACCATACGCCTCACCTAGGAGTTAGAATCTTTGACTTTTGACCAAAAAGTCTTGAACCTTAGTCTGGAATGGACTAGAAGGGTTCTTCATGCCTTGACCCAATTGTGTTTACACTGTTAAAACCTTAACTCCCAAGAGTGATCGTATCGTCTAATCTTCGATGACACTTCTCTTTCTTTGACTTGTGTAACCTCGTAGTCATTTATTTTAACTTATTTTGAACTGATGGACGTCATCCTCAACCTAATCATTCAATTCGTTATGAGCCTCTGATGACCTGCTCTATTGTGAATCTTTTCAAATTGACTTGGGAAAGTACACTTAGATACTTCGATTGAAGTATGTTTGGCTGAGATAACTTCAGTGCAACTATCCAGTTAACTACCCATTGCTTGAAGCAACTTTTTCTTGAAGTCCATGTTAAACCAATCATCCTTCTTGAATCCTAAGTATGTTTTATAAAATAAGATCTCCTTTTTATCACTTTTGGAATCCTACTCGATAGACCAATAAGTAACGATAGTTGTTGGGCTTTAGTATTTTCGCCAAATATCTAGGACCACGTATGTGTCTTTAGTAATCACTCGACATCCCATTGAAGGACGAAGGACGATTCTACTAGTACGCATTCCACGGTAGTACCAAGGAGTCAAATGACTAACAAGGAAGCAAAAAGATATCACGTCGATTAATCATGCCCAACTTTTCTCAAAAGGAAGTGCGATGTGAAATTTCAAGGATGAAATTTATTTTAAGGGGGTTGGATTGTGAGAACCTTAATTTTTGTAATCTTAATTAAATAATTAGTAACAAGAAAGTCGATAAAATTTAAATACAAGTTTAACAAACTCAACAATCGAGGGTAATCTTAAACCTAAATTTTTAGATCATAATTGACATATAAAATTCAAAGAATTATTAATCTAACAATCATCCCAATTTAATCAAAGTTTAAAATCTTAATTATCATAAATGATAGCGTCGAAATCTGGCGTGGTCCGCTCCGAGCTCCAAGTGACCTGAAGAGCACGAACAAACCGTTAGAAAGGGGCCGGAGGGGGGGTTCTCCGGCGGGCCCTCTCCGACGGTCAAGTCAGATATATGGAGGATATCAGTTAAACTGAATGGAAAATGCGGTGAAGTAGGCGGATTCAGATTGCGTACCTGTTGTGTAATGCGTTGGAGTTTATATAGATTGCCCTCTCAGAGCTTTCACGTGCTTTTGGTCCTCACATGGGTTGCGAGCGTCGTAACTGTATTTTGGAGGGAACTCTTGTATTGGCGCCAAAACTGGGATGTAGAACCTTCCCTCGCAACCGATCACATGGGCTCCATTTAAGTGTGTGTGGGGATGGCGCCTCTGCTGCCTAACTGTTTGTTCCTTTTCGTCTTGCGGCCGAGCTCTGCGTGCCTGGCCGAGGGTAGGACGTTACGCGGTGGCTGGGGTCTTTATGGCAGTGCCCGCCCGGGCCTAACTGGCTGAGCCTGAGTCGGGAGAAGCGCTGTCTCGGGTGGCCATTGCTCGGTCGGCTCGAGGGGCTGTTTCCCCGGCCCAGGAGTCATGCTGGTTTTAGGCCTGATTTCGGTCGGCCGGGGGATTTGGTTGCTCGGCGGCTCGCCCTTGGGCCGGCCTACGGGGTCCATGGCCCCATGTCTTTATGTGCTTGGGCCTCACAATATATTCCCACATCAGACAAAAATACTTATTGTGACTCAAAATTAGGTATGTAATTACCAATATAACAAGAAAATAATACTTAATTATGAAAATTAGAATTTTAACATAAAGTTACTAAATTAATTCATTTCCAATCAAAAAGTAATTAAAAATATACATTAAGTACATTTTTTAATATAATTAATACCTAAAACTAGTATATCAAAACTACCCCAAATATACAATATATCACACAATACACATAATATATACATTTTGTAATATCATGGACCATTTGAATTTCGATTTTAATTTGAATTGGTTCTCAAAAATGTTAAAACTTTTTCTCAAACCTGTTAAAAGTTTAGGAAAAATTAAAAATTCTTATATTGATTTCGGGTTTCATGATATTACCATTTGTTTTGAACCTCGAAAATATTATTTTAGAATATCGGGTTAGGTTTGGAGTCATTTGAAGTGGAAACTGACCTCGATTTTTAAAATTTGAAATCGAGCAAAACAGCTGATTCCGCTCAAGCGGACTCCCCACCACTGGAACGGTATCAACATACAGTGTATTAAAAGTCTCGGGACTTGATATTTTTAGGTATTATTTTCAATCCACTCTCACTCTAAACGTCTTAGGGCAATTGAGGCAAAAACTAGGACTTGAGGAGCAGCTTCTTGGTGGACTTTGGAGGTGTGTTTGGTGAGTTTAATCATATCCTAGCTTATGGATTCATAGTTTTTATCAAATTTTTTTTTTTTTTTGTGTTTTCACTGAACCATATTGTATTCTAGGTGCTTGATTGACGTTGGGAGCTCATGAGGGTTGGTTTCTTGCTTCCTCTATATATGCGAGATAGCATATGTGCTAATCTTAGAAGTTTGAATACATATATATTATATATGTTTGTATTGTACCATTTTTCAAAACATAATTGCTTAAGTGGTGGAATGCAAATAGTCACCCAAAACATAACTAACATTTATAAAGACTTAAAGCTCTGCATTTCTAAAAGTAACAAGGTGTTAAACAGTGTAGCTATAAATGTTATGGTCCACGTAGACTGGCAAATGCAAGACGTGGATATCCTGATACCCCTCCCAAGTAAGTGAATTTCATTGTATGAAAAGATACACATGATGCCTTACTCTTTCAATTAAATGTTATGATACAAAAAATAGTCACACACTCTACAAACTTAATGCATAGCTAATCTATTATTTCAAAGAGGTTATGAATAAGTTTGAACTAAAAGTGAAGAGTACACGGTCAACATAAGTACGTCTAATTAAACCAGATCATAAGTACAGTATATAATCATATAATCGTCACTTTAAATAAATCAAGTTCACATTATTTGTACTTCATAACAAGTCATCATTTTTCTTTTATGATTAGATATTCGTAAGAATTCCAACTACAAATGTTTGTATCTTAGTTGAATGATCTTCCTACTGCAGTGTTGAATTTATTTATGAACATTGCCCTTGCACTCCAAAGTAAGAATCTTATAATAACCTCGCTCCCATCAAGAAAGAGCCGCCCTTCCAACTAGGGTGAAACCTCTCAAACTTATAGATCCCAAAAACAAAACAAAAAAGGTTTCAAAATCAGAGAATTTCTATAGAATTAATAAGATTATAAAATAAAATTAGTCAAATAAATTCTAGTATTTTATATTTACATAATATGTATTATATATACATAAAAGAAAATGTTTTGATACTAATCTATAATATGTATTTATATTTTAATATATAATACAATTAAATAAAATATATTTCTTGGAATATATAAACTATCCCATAGACGCTCCCAAATTATGGTTATAAAACCTTGCCAAATTATGTTTCTAACTTATAAGTAACTCAAATGAAACAAATGTCAATATTTGGTAAAGGAAAACACATCACACAAAAGGTAAATCGCTAGCAACTTCTATTTTCAAAATCTATACTTACAAATTTTTATGACTTCTAAAATACCATCACACCTTTTTCAAATAACTCTCGACAGTCCAATAGTCCTATAGCTCATTCATATGATAATCAGCTACATGCTATCTAAACAACTTAAATATAGGCAATACAAATAAACAACCAATCTCGTGAGTTAATTTATGGCAATTAGTACAATGGTGTAAGGATTCAGCTTCAAACATTAAGAATAGCAGTAATTATTGAGGCAAAGAATCTATATACCTGATACCATGATTAGTTGTTGGAAAATGGAAGAGTACAAAATTGGAGTCAAAGCACTCACCCAAGACAAAAACAATTGTAATCTTCTTTTCACTTGGCAAGCTTCCATTTACTTCCTGCAATCAGTTATCTTTGTAAGATGCCAACTCAAAATCAATGTGTTTTCATCTGCTCAAGATTACTAAATAGCAAAAAATCCATTGTAAGAGAAGCATCCATGCCTTAGAGGGATTGTCTATACTAGTAGAACTTACGAGTTTTAAATAGGAAATACTAAAAAAAAAAAAAAAAAAACGAGTTTTAATCTTAGCTTACAGCTTAATCATCTGTAAACATTCTTTAATGACAACAAAAAAACTTCTTTAATGACAACATTAGGAACACGTTACATATGCTGCTAGCATAATAATATAGTCCTGTTTTAAATGCAATCAAGAATACTGAAAGCATGACACTGCATTGTGATACATGAAGAGGGAAAAGGACAAAATACTCAATTTCAAACATTTACCAGGCTTTGAATTCAGGGATTATTGAAATTTGGAACCAAGTTTTAGATTTGCAGAACATACTTTTGTCAATTGTTAAACAATGCTCCCAAAATAAGTTTCTGGAAACTAACACTGCAGGGAGAAAATGAACCTCGTTTGCAGCATCAATGGCAGTCCCCATGCGTGCCAAACAAATGGTAAAATATTCTGAGCAAAAGAAAAGGGAAGAATTAATATTAGACAATATCAAGGAAAGATGAAACCTAAATTTAGGGAATAATTCAATGCACTTTTAACTTTGTTTTGTTTTTTTATTTATAAGGAAACAAACACACCTGTGTCCACAATAGCATCTGCAAATGTAACTGTTATGACAAATCATTTAAAGACTAACACAAAACACAAAAATATACCAAAATGACCCTGGCGATCCCTGATAAATACAGTAAACACAAAATCTGATAGATTTATAATCAGTAGGACAAATAGACATGGTAGATTTGACCCATGTCTTATTATACACAAAATGTTTACTGATCACATCAAAATCGAAGAATACCTAAGTGATACAAAGAATTGAGCACTTATGATGATGGCCACATACAAAGCTATTACCCAAATAATTGTAAAGAAACAAGAAATCCATGAAGCATGAGTACGGGTATACAATACAAGCATGGTAGAGTACAGATACAAAAATGCAACAAAATTTGAAATATAAAACATGGGAACAATGGGGACACAACTGCAATTTTCTTTCCTTTTTTATTTATAATTCTTAGTATTGTGTTATATATATACACCACGTAAAGAACTACACAGAATAAAATAAAAAGTATATTCATCTAGCTAATACATGGCAATCTGAGTTTGTTATAAGTTTC
>JAULLG010565861.1:0-15393 GCA_035668355.1 Sarracenia leucophylla
CCGTCTTTCTCAATCATCTCTTTCCCTCTCTTTCACTCCAAATCCTTTCTTCCATTCTCTCCTCTCTCTCTCTCTCTCTCTCTCACACACACACACACACACACATTCTAAATCTCATTCTGTATCTGTTGAAAGCCAGTCTTTATTATTTCACGTTCCATACCTCTCATTACGTATCCATTGGAAGCTATTCTTGATTATTTCGAGTATATCTCATTTCGTCTCTCTCAATCTGCTCGTTCCCTCTCTCACTCCAATCTCTCTTCAATTCTCTATTTTCCCCTTTCACTCCAAATCTCATTCTGTATCTACTGAAAGGTATTCTTGGTTTTTCGAATATCTCTCAATCAGTATCTGGTGAAAACTATTCTTTGTTATTCCGACTATATCTCATTCTGAATCTCTCATTCCGTATCTGCTGAATGCTATTCTTGGTTATTCGGAGTATCTCTCATTCCGTATCTGCTGAAAGTTATTCTTGCTTAATCCGAGTTTCTCTCTTTTCGTATTTCTCATTCCGTATCTGCTAAAAGCTATTCTTGGTTATTCCGAGTATATCTCATTTCGTATCTGTTGAAAGCTATTCTTCGTTATTCAAAGTATCTCTCATTACGTATCTACTGAACGCTATTCGAGGTTGTTCCAGGTAGCTCTCATTCCGTCTCTCTCAATCTTCTCTTTCCCTCTATCTCACTCTAAATATTTCTCATCCATTCTCTCTTTTTCCTTCTGTCTCACTCCAAATCTCATTTTGTATCTACTAAAAGCTATTGTTGGTTATTCTGAATATTTGTCATTTCGTATTTGATGAAAACTATTCTTGGTTATTTTGAGTATCTCTCATTTCGTCTCTCTTAATTTGCTTTTTCCCTACCTCTCTCCAATTCTCTCTTCCATTCTTTCGCTTTTCCTCTATCTCACTCCAAATCTCGTTACGTATCTACTGAAAGCAATTCTTGGTTATTCTGAATATCTCTCATTTCGTATCCGCTGAGAGCTTTTCTTGGTCATTCTAGGTATCTCTCATTCTGTATTTGCCGAAAACTATTCTTAGTTATTCCGAGTATCTCTCATTTCGTATCTGCTGAAAGATATACTTTCATTTTGTATCTCTCTTTCTGTATCTGTTGAAAGCTATTCATGGTTATTCCAAGTATATCTCATTCCGTGTCTATCATTATGTATCTGCTGAAAGCTATTATTCCGAGTATCTCTTATTCTGTCTCTCTCAACCATCTCTTTCCCTCTCTCTTACTCCAAATCCCGTTCCGTATCTTCTGAAAGCAATTCTTGGTTATTCCGAATATCTCTCATTCTGCATCTCTTATTTTGTACCAACTGAAAGCTAATCTTGGTTATTCCGAGCATCTCTCATTCCGTATCTCTCATTTCGTCTCTCTCAATATGCTATTTTCCTCTCTCACTCCAATTCTCTCTCTTTCCCTCCCTTTCACTCTAAATCTCATTCCAAATCTGCTGAAAGCTATTTTTGGTTTCCATATCTACTGAAAACTATTTATGGTTATTCCTTGTATCTCTCATTTTATATCACTCGTTTCGTATTTCTTGAAAGCTATTCTTGGTTCTTCTGAATATCTCTCATTCTGTATCTGTTGTTTTTCCTAGTATCTCTTTCTGTATCTGTCATTCCGTATCCGCTGAAAGCTATTCCTGGTTATTCAGAGTTTCTCTCATTCTGTATCTACTGAATGTTATTCTTGGTTTTTCGAGTATCTCTCATTCCGTTTCTCTTATTCCGTGTTTGTTGAAAGCTATTCTTGGTTATTTTAAGTATCTCTAATTCCCTTTCTCCCAATCAGCTCTTTATCCCTCACTCCAAATCTCATTTTTTTTCCTGCTGAAAGGTATTCTTATTATTTCGAATATCTCTCATTCCATCACTGCTGAAAACTCTTTTTGGTTATTCCGAGTATCTCTCATTCCGTTTTGCTGAAATCTATTCTTCGTTATTATGAGTATCAATCATTTTGTATCTCTCATTCCGTATGTGCTAAAAGCTCTTTGTGGTTATTCTGAATATCTCTAATTCCGAATCTGTTGAAAGCTATTCTTGGTTATTTTGAGTATTTCTCATTCCGTATCTCTCATTCCATATCTGTTGAAAACTATTCTTGGTCATTTCGAGTATCTCTCATTATGTATCTCTCTTTTCCTATCTCTCTCTCTCTCTCACTCCAAATCACATTCCGTATCTGTTGAAAGTTATTCTTGGTTATTCTGAATATCTCTTATTCCATATCTCCTTAAAACTATTTTTGGTTATTCTGAGAATTTCTCATTCCGTCTCTCTCATTCCTTCCATATCTGCTTAAAGCTATTCTTGGTTATTCTGAGTATCTCTCATTCCGTATCTCTCTTTCCGCATCTGCTGAAACCTATTCTTAGTTATTCCGTTTATCTCTCATTCCATATCTGCTAAAAGCTATTTTTGGTTATGCTAAGTATCTCAAATTCCATCTCTCACTCCAAATCTTCCTCTTCCATTCTCTCTTTCCCTCTCTCTAACTCCAAATCTCATTTCGTATCTGCTGAAAGTGTTCTTGGTCATTCTAAGTATCTCTCATTTTGTCTCTCTCAATCAGCTTTGTCCCTCTCTCTCGCTCTAAATTTTTCTCTTCCATTCTTTCTCATTCCGTCACTCACTCCAAATCTCATTCCATATCTACTGAAAGTTATTGTTGGTTATTCCGAATATCTCTCATTCCGTATCTCCCATTTCGTATATCTCATTCCATATATGCTGAAAGCTGTTCTTAGTTATTCCTAGTATCTCTCATTCCGTCTTTCTCAATGTGCTCTTTCCCTCAATCACTCCAATTTTCTCTTCCATTCTCTCTCTTTCCCTCTCTCTCACTCCAAATCTCATTCCGTATCTGGCGAAAGCTATTCTTGGTTATTCCGAATATCTCTTATTCTATATTTGCTGAAAACTATTCTTGGTTATTCCGAGTATATCTCATTACGTATCTGCTGAAAGCTATTCGTTGTTATTCTAAGTATCTCTCATTTCCGTATCTCTCATTCCATATATGCTGAAAGCTATTATTGGTTATTCCAAGTATCTCTCTTTCCATATCTCTCATTTCGTATCTGCTGAAAGCTATTCTTGGTCATTTTGAGTATCTTGCATTTCGTATCTCTCATTCCGTCTCTCTCAATCATCTCTTTCTCTCTCTCACACTAAATCCTTCTCTTTCATTCTCTCCTTTTCCCTCCCTCACTCTAAATCCCATTCCGCATCTGCTGAAAGCTTTTCTTGATTATTTTGTATATCTTTCATTCTGTATCTCTCTTTCCATATCTGTTGAAAGCTATTCTTGGTTATTTCGTGTATCTCTCGTTCCGTCTCTCTTAATCTGCTCTTTCCCTCTATCAGTCCAATCTTTCTTCCATTCTCTCTTTCCACTCTCCCTCACTCCAAATCTTATTCCATATCTGCTAGAAGCTATTTTTTTTTTCATCTCAATATCTCTCATTCAATATCTCCTGAAAACTATTCTTGGTTATTCCGACTATCTCTCATTCTGTATCTGTCATTCCATATTTGCTGAAAGTTATTCTTACTTATTCGAAGTAACTCTCATTCCGTATCTGCTGAAAGCTATTCTCTTTTATTCTGAGTATCTCTCATTCTGTGTATCTCATTTCGTATTTGCTGAAAGTTATTCTTGGTTATTCTGTTTATCTCTTATTTTGTATATCTCATTCCTTATCTGCTAAAAGCTATTCTTGGTTAATCCGAGTATCTCTTATTCCGTATCCGTTGAAAGCTATTCTTGGTTAGTCTGAGTTCTCTCATTCCGTATCTCTTATTTTATATCTGCTTAAAGCTATTCGTGGTTAATTCGAGTATCTCTCATTCCGTATCTCTTATTACGTATCTGCTGAAAGCTATTCTTGGTTATTTTTTGTATCTCTCATTCCGTATCTGCAGAAAGGTATTCTTGGTTATTCCGAGTAACTCTTATTTCGTATTTGCTGTAAGCTATTGTAGGTTATTCCGAGTATCTCAAATTCTATCTCTCTCATTCATCTCTTTTCCTCTCTCTCTCTGCCTCTCACTCAAAATCTCTCTCTTCCATTTTATCTTTCTCCCTCTCTGACTCCAAATTCATTCCGTATCTGCTAAAAGCAATTCTTGGTTATTCTGAGTATCTCTCTTTGCATATTTCTCATTTCGTCTCTCTCAATCTACTCTTTTCCTCACTCCAATTCTCTCTTTCCCTCTCTCTCACTCTAAATCTCATTCCGTATCAGCTGAAAGCTATTCTTAGTTATTCTGAATATCTCTCATTCCATATCTACTGAAAAATATTCTTGGCTATTTTTATTATCTCTCATTCCCTATCTCTCATTTCGTATCCGCTGAAAGCTATTATTGGTTATTCTGAGTTTCTCTCATTCCATATCTGATGAAAGTTATTATCCGTTATGCCGAGTATCTCTCTTTCCGTATCTGCTGAAAGCTATTATTTGTTATTCCAAGTATCTCTCATTCCGTCTCTCTCAATCAGCTCGTTCCCTCTCTCTCTCTCCCTCACTCAAAATCTTTCTCTTCCATTCTCTCTCTTCCCCTCTCTCTCTCTCACTCCAAATCTCATTCCATATCTTTTGAAAGTTATTCTTGGTTATTCCGAATATCTCTCATTCTAAATCTGCTAAAAACTATTCTTGGTTATTCCGAGTATCTCTCAATCCTATCTAGATGAAAGCCAAGATGTAGCAAGTCACGAGGATGGACTTTCTATGGTAACTTCCGTCCAAGGAACCGATGAAAGCTATTCTTCGTTTTTATGAGAATCTCTCATTTTATATCTGCTGAAAGCTACTCTTGATTATTCCGAGTATCTCCCATTCCGAATCTTCTGAAAGCTTTTCCTGGTTATTCCGAGTACCTCTCATTCCGTATTTCTCATTTCTTTTCTGCTAAAAGCTATTCTTTGTTAATCCGAGTATATCTCATTCCGTATCTGTCATTCCGTCTCTCTCAATCTGCTCTTTCCCTCTTTCACTCCAATTATCTCTTCCAATCTCTCTCTTTCCCTCTCTCTCTCACTCCACATCTCATTCCGTATCTGCTGAAAGCTATTCTTAGTTATTTCAAATATTTCTCATTGCATATCTGCTAAAAACTATTATTGGTTATTCTGAATATCTTATTCCATATCTGCTGAAAATTTTATTGGTTATTATGAGTATCTCCTGTTCTGTCTCTCTCATTTCGTATCTACTGAAAGGTATTCTTGGTCATTCTGAGTATCACTCATTTTGTATCTCCTGAAAGCTATTTTTGATCATTCCCAGTATCTCTCATTCCGTATCTCTCTTTCCCTCTATCTCACTCTAAATCTTATTACGTATCTGCTGAAAGCTGTTCTTGGTTATTCCGAATATCTCTCATTCCGCATCTCCTGAAAACCATTCTTGGTTATTCTGAGATTCTCTGATTCCATATCTCTCATTTTGTATCTTCTTAAAGTTATTCTTGGTTATTTCGAGTAGCTGTCATTCTGTATTTCTCATTTCGTATTTGCTGAAAACTATTCTTAGTTATTCCACGTATCTTTCATTCCGTATCTCCCATTCCGTCTCTCCCAATCTGCTCCTCTTTCACTCCAATTATCTCTTCTATTCTCTCTCTTTCCGTCTCTCTCACTCCACATCTCATTTCGTATCTGCTGAAAGCTATTCTTGGTTATGTCGAATATCTCTCATTCCATATCTGTTGAAAACTATACTTGGTTATTCCGAACATCTCTAATTCCATATCTGCTAAATAATATTATTCGTTATTATGAGTATCTCTCACTCCGTATCTCCTGAACGCTATTCTCGGTCATTCCGAGTCTCTCTTATTCCGTATCTCTCATTCTGTATCTGCTGAAAGCAGGGTTCTAAAAAACGGCCGTTACGTAACGTAACGGCCGTTACGTAACGGGATATGAGCTTGCCGATACCGTTACGGTGACAAATATCGGGGGTGGAAAAAATCGCCGGCGTATCGGCCGTTACGCACGATACGTAACGGGGATCGGTACCGTATCGGGGTGTAACGGCCGTTACACCACCGATTCTGCCGTTACGTGAACAGGCCAAGAAGATGAAGACACAGATCGTAAAGCAAAAACAAAAAAGTGAAAAACAGAAAAAGGAATCGTAAGCAGACCACAAAAAACAGAGATCGTAAAGCAAAAACAAAAAACAGAAAATGGAATCGTAAAGCAGACCACAAAAAAACAGAAAAAGGAATCGTAGAGTAAAAAACAAAAACACTTTCGGTGGAAAATCCAACTTTCGGTGATTAAAAAAACGAAAAATAAAATTTCCGACAGAGAGCAAGATGCGCGCACCTTTTAATATAGCATTCCCGTGATTCTTGCAAAAGTCAGATGATTCTTGGTGGATAAGCTTTTGCTCTATATAAGCTTCGATTCGTGGTGGATAACTCAGACACTCAGCCAACTTCAATTTTCAGTCCTTCAATTCTTCGATTCTTGGTCGATTCTTGGTCGATTCTTGGTGGCGGAGACAATCGAAGGGAGAAGAAGACGATCGAAGCACTGAGCAGCCGCTGGAGACGATCGAAGGGGAGGGATTTAGCGCGAAGAAGTCTTGGCGCGAAGAGGAGTGTGAGACGATCGAAAAGGGAGGGAGGGATTTTGATTTAGGGCATTTGCGCGTGGGCCGTGGAGTGATTTGCCGAGTCTCTGGTTAGTGTTTAATTTTTAATTTTTTTAGCTTTTTTTTATTATGCCCGATCCAAAAAAAAAAAAAAAATGAATTTTGGGGCATTTGCGTAATTGCGTGTGGACTGGATATTGAGCTGATTAGTGTTTAATTTTTAATGTTTAGGTTTTTTTTTTATATGCCCGATCCAAAAAATATATATATATTATGAATTTTGGGGCAAAAAATAATATTATGCCCGATCCAAAAAAAATATTATTAAGATTATTTAATTTTTAATGTTTAAGCTTTTGTTTTTGATTTATTTATTAATATTTTTATTAGGGTATTAGTTATTATACAATTTAATATATAAAAATATTAGAAATAAATAATATAGAGAAAATATTAGATAGCATATATTAGATAAACTTAAATAGCATATATTAGATAGCATAATATATATAAATAATATATATGAAATAAATAATATAGAGAAAATAATATATATGAAATTTCTTGTTTTTTTATATATTATAATAATTAATATCTTTTCCTTTATTAAATTATTTATTCATAATTTACAGACTTACAGTATAGTTTATTTATGTTTAACTACTTAGTCTCGTAGTTTAATAATCAGAGTTTTCAATATATGAAATTAATATTATTATTATTAATTCATTAATATTATTAGTATTAATTTAGTTTAACTACTTAGTCTCATAATTTAGTCTCGTAGTTCATTGATATTATTAGTTCAATAATCGGAGTTTATTTATGTTTAACTACTTTTTTTCTTTTCTTTTATTAAAATTTAAAATTAATGAATTTAATATTATTATTTTATATTGTTTTTCAATATATGAAATATTAACGCAGTCAGCAATAAATTCACAATGCCACGTGGATCTTCGGGAGCCGAGCCCAGTGACGATATTGGATGGAAGTTTGCTGACCCAGTACCGAATGATAGACATAAACTATACTGTAAATTATGTGGAAGATTGGTGACTGGAGGAATAACAAGGTTGAAGCAACACCTGGCTCATCTAACTGGGCAAATTAAGCCGTGCCCGAATGTGTCTACGGAAATTAGGGAAGAAATGATGAGACACCTTCGAGGCCAGAAGGAGAAACAAATTGACAAGAAGAAACAAAGGGAAGAATTAGCTGCCCAGATTAGAGCATCCCAACGACAGTACGGTGATGATGATGATGCTGATGATGATGAATATGGTAGAGGAGAGGGGATCACTATTTCTAGTGATGATGACGATCCTGCGATGACAATGGCAAGGCGAGAAAGTATGCGAGAGTACAGAGAGCAAGATGAAAGACAGAGGTTTGCTGCACGTTCTAGGAGATACGATGCAGGAAGTAGTAGCAGGACCGCAGGAGGAGCAATGCCAAAACTGGGGCGTCGATCTGCCAGTGTTCGAGAAAGTAGCAGTCAGCAACAGTGGCTAAACCCAAATGCGCCAGAAGCGAGATTGGCTGCAATGGATCCGATGTTACATCGGGGGAAAGAAAAGCAAACCAAACTGCCGACGAAAGTTATGAAAACTTTGCGTACGAGATTGGGTGGGGCAGTTAGTCAATTCCTCATCTATGGTCGACACTCAGCCAATGCAGTTCTCAATCCATGGTTTAAACCCATGTTGGATGTTGCCAGAGAAGTGGGCCCAAACGTGGAACTCCCTACTCCATATGAGGTAACTGAAGTTTATTTGCCTAGGGAGTATGAGTTAATAAAAAAATGGATTGAGTCCCAGAAGCCTGTTTGGGCTGAGAGAGGCGTGACAGTAATGTGTGATGGATGGACAGGGCCTACTAGGAAACACATAATGAACTTCCTAGTTTATAGCAATCGGGGAACAATTTTCCACAAGTCCATTGATGCCACTGATGTGCCTAGTCGGACATCAGAATACTACTTAAGTATTCTCGACAAAGTTATTGATGAGATTGGAGAACAGTATGTGGTACAGGTTGTGACTGATAATGAAGCCGCCTTGAAGCTTGCAGGGAAAAAACTTATGGAGAAGAGGCCGCATTTGTATTGGACAGCTTGTGCCGCTCATTGTATCGATCTAATATTAGAGGATATTGGCAAGAAAAGTAGTGTGGCAAAGGTGTTAGATGATGCCAGAGAAATCACCAGCTTCATCTACCAATATAATTGGCTTGTGAATCTGATGAAGAAATTTACCGATGGTAGAGAATTGCTACGGCCTGCCATCACACGCTTTGCTACAAATTTCATCACCTTAGAGAGCCTTGTCAGACAGAAGGGGGGTTTACAAGAAATGTTCCATTGTAGCGAGTGGAGAAATTCGAAATGGGGCAAGGACAAATATGGAAAGGGGACTGTAGTGCAGAAAAAGGTGATGGATAAAGACTTTTGGGTTAAAGCCACTGAGATCTTGAAAGTTCAAGAACCCCTTGTCAAGGTACTTCGACTGGTGGATGGCGATGAGAAACCTACGATGGGTTATATTTACGAAGCTATGGATAGGGCAAAGCTCGCCATTCGAAATGATTGTCGGTACTACAGGGATTATTGGAAAATTATTGACAAAAGGTGGAATTTTCAACTGCACCACGACTTGCATGGAGCTGGTAAGTTAAATCAAATATTTACATTAGTAAATTGAAAATTATATAATCAAATTATCATTGACATTTGATTTGACAATTGACAGGATATTTTCTCAATCCAATATTTCAATATGGAGAAAATTTTTCCGACGACAACAGAGAAGCAATGAACGGTCTAAAAGAAGTTATACAAAGATTGGAGCCTAACATTGACAATCAAATCAGAGCCATAAACCAAGTAAGTAATAACAATTAAACGTAATAGTAGACTAGTAGTAGTAGTTTTACTAATGACGTTGTCGAAAATGTTAATAGATCTTGATGTATCGAGATAAAGAAGATTCTTTTGGTACGGTCATTGCTCAGCGAGCCGTGCATCATACAAATCCAGGTAATATAACAATACAGTAGTCGTTGTCTCGGTTTGTTATAACAATATGTCTCGTTGTCTCGGTTTGTTATTATTACTAATATACATATTTTTTAATTTGTGATTAATGTAGCTGAATGGTGGATACATTATGGCACATCTGCTCCTGAACTTCAAAGGATTGCCGTGAAGGTGTTAAGTCAAACCACATCGGCATCAAATTGTGAGCGTAACTGGAGTACATTCAGTCTCATCCACACGAAGACAAGGAATCGATTGAAATACATGAAGGTTAACAAACTTGTCTACGTGTACTACAACATGCGACTGAAGATCAGACATTCGACGAGGAGGAGTCAAAAGCAGATCGAAGATCATTTCAATCCCATCAATCTTGACTACATCTTTGACGAAGATGATCCACTTGCTCCGTGGTTACAGGAGAGAGAACCGCCAACATTAGATGGGCAGGATAATTCTGATTGGTTGGATGATGATGATGATGGTCGTGATTATACAACCAGCCAAGCACCTACTGAGCAACGTAGCCCTTCTGCAGGTGGATCCGGTGGTGGTGGTGGTTTGAGTCCAATTAGTAGCAGTCATACTGATACCAACTCACCCCCTGATGGAGGTAATGCTGGCGGTACGCAACTTGGAGCTGGAGGTGAAACCTCTGAACATAGACCTACTGATACGGATAGAGGCAGTTCACCTTATCTTGGAGAGCATGGGATGCACGGTTTTCATGATGATGAGGAGATTGGAGATGATGCTCATTTGATCCGCTATCGAAGGCGTGGACGTCGATTATCAGGGGAGACACGTGATAGAGGAAGTTATGATGATCATCCTGTTATGCATCAATTTGGGGAGCTTGGATTTCAGGGACAACATGACTATTACCCACCACAAGAGCAAATGCCATATCCTATATCTCAAGGGCCTGAGGCATTATACTATGGGGATCCCCCTCTCTACCACCAACCACCTCTGCCACCTCCTCCAACTTATCACCAACCACCTATTGCGTACGATGCAGTATCTGGGTTATTTGGACCGTCCATTCCTTATGGTTATACTTATATGCCTTCTGAATCTTCAAGTAGTGTTAATACGATGGATACTACTAGCAGAGCCTCTCGCTACTACCAAAGACAACAACGCAGGCCTGGTTATGATGATGATGATGACAATGAAGAACCACGCAATTCTTTTTGGATATGAGATTTATATCATTTTTCTTGTTTAAATGAGATGTATATCATTTTTCTTGTTTAAATGAGATGTATATTTGCTTAATAATAATATAATTCTATTTTACAAACAAGAAGACAAGCTTTGCTTACTTTGGTTAAGTTATTTTAATTGATTGCAATGAGAAATTAAAAAAACTTTGCTAAAAAATTAAATAAATTTTTTTATTAAATAATAAAATAAATAAATTATAATTCAAGACCGATACTTAGATACTGATATTGCTAAAATAAAGAAATTAATAAAAAATTAATTTTTAGAGAAAATTTGTTAAATAACTATAAATAAAGTTATTTAAATTAAGAAAATAAAGTTATTTAAAGTTAATTTAAAGTTATTAATTTATTTTTAATTAAAATGTATGTAAATAGCTTTATTTAAATTAACAAAAAAATAAATTTAAATAGCTTTCGTGGTTTTTTTTAATAAATTTTTTTAATTTTTTGGGAACTTTTTTTAATTTTTTTAATAAATTTTTTTAATAACTTTTAATGAAAAAAAGTATAGTCCATACTTTAAAAAAATTAATTTCGTTAAATAAATTTATTCTTTTATTTTTTAAAAATTAATTTAAATTATCTAACTTTAAATAACTTTAAATTAAAAAATAAAGTTAATTTAAGTTAATTTAAAGTTAAAATAAAGTTAATTTAAGTTATTATATAAGTTAAAATAAGTTAATAAATTAAATTTTATGTTATTTATTTGTCTTTAGTAGAATTTTCTATTTTCTAATTTTTTAAAATTTTATATTTTATTTTATTAAAAAATACATAAATTAAAAAATTAAAAAACAAAAAAAACAAAACAAAAACCCCCAGCCCACTTGGTCCAGCCGCCCAGCCCCAAGCCCACTTGATCGATCTTCTCATTCCGCTGCAATACTTGTCTTTGAAGTGCAATAGTCAATTGTTGAATTCTTTTCATAGGTATTAATTTATTATTAAAGTGCCATTATTATTCAATATACTTTGTTATCTGTTGAACTCAAAGGCATGTGCCGCAGTATTGCTCAATATCATTGTTTTTTATTTTAAAAGCAACATAATGTGAGAGCCCTAATTTTCGTAATTCATTTAATCAAATTTTATCCGCTCGTAAACCTAGAAATTTAAAATTTCTCACACTTGGATAATTCGATAATCAGAATTCACCTAAAACACTAAAACTTCAGATTAGGTCAATTTGATACAAATAAACAAACATACTTAATTTAACCTAAGTTTTTATACAAAAATGATAAAATTTAAATATTTTTCATAAAACTATTATATTAGGTCAATATTTATATAAAAGAGATGAAAATATAAATTATATTAATTTTTAAGTACTTTTTTTGGGACAAAGTAATACAATTTAAATATTTTGAATCTAATAAAACAACAAGAATACAAAACCAGTGCCTAGCCCCTTGTTTTATGATGAACGGTTTCCAAGATTTTTATTCTTATTTTTTTTCTTTCTCATTGAGTTATCACATCAGACTTGCACGTTCATTTCCATTGGTTTCAAATGAGGTGAACATGATTACATCCACCACTAAACCTTTTTTTCTCCATAAAACCCAATTCCTTCCCTTCACTTTGGGTAGAACAAGGTCTCCTCCTCCACAACGCCTCCATTCAGGCCCTCATTCTCAACATCCACGGCGCCGTCGTTACCGGCGCACCTCCAACCTCGTCGATCAACCTCCGGCGCTCCCCCGCACCTCCACCTTTGGCATCGGCGTGGCATTAGACGACGCACCACCGCCCTCACACGCGCAACCTCCTTGGCGCACTAGACCGCCGCCTGTGCCGTCCTCCTCCATGCGCCGACTGAACCTTGTTCGGTAACCCTCTCCTCCTCTCTGATCTGGTACTCTCTCACCTGTGATCTCTCTCTCTCCCTCTCTCTCGTCATACACGTTATGCCCTTCATTTTATTTTCTGCATTTTATTCCTTCATGGACCAAATCGGTTCCCCCAAAATCCACCTCTGTTCTTCCATTTTCAATGCCTGATTCATACACTTTAGCTTTCTTCTTTCTATTTTTTTGGGGTCAATAATCAACTCACATTATTACTAAATTAATATTGAAAGTACTGGATTCTTAAGCAATTTTTTGGATGCTTGGAATTATTTTATTTTATTTTATTTTTTTGTATTACTTTTGACAATGATTAATAAACAAACACGTTATTCCTATGCATTTTTTTTATCCAAATGTTAATTTAGAAAGCTAAATGCTTTAGTTTTGTTTGGAGTTTGTAGTTTAGGCTTGTTGATTAGCAATTTCGTTGATTAAATACCTTGAAACATGGAAAGGCTTGGTGCCTTAAACTGTTTGATTTTTACAATTGTTTCTTTATGGGGTTGGTGTTAAAATGATATGATATATTACCTTCCAAGTGGTTTCGAGGGAAGTACTCCAGTATCTTTGAAGGTTTTAAAGAAAAATTTACAATTATAAATTACTTTAGTATTTTCTGGCCTGGTTAGGCTTTGTTCTCTGATTCACTTCAAATATTCTTGAATACGTTTTAGAATAGCTGGGATAATTTTATAAATGATTGAATTGTTGATATAAATTGTTTTGTGTTGATAAAATTGGAAAAAACGTCCGTTTTATGTCGTTATTCTACCGGATTTTTTTTAAAATATAGTAACCTAATAAGTCATTCTAAATTAAACAAGTGAAATGCTTTTCTTAATCAAAATTGATTATAATTTTCTTATTCATATTTTTTTTTTCTTTTCCTAAACAGAACAAAAGAAGATTTATCAAAAGTTTTCGACACTACATATATATTCTTCTCATATTCGGATTACTGGGGCATAAAAGAGTTTGTTAATGCTAATGATGATAACATATCATGGCCACTTGTTATGAATTTATATACTTTTCTACTTTAATCATCCAAGATATTTTAATTTATACTATGACAATGATTAATCAAATTAAATACTAATAATTAGGCACAACCGTTTTATTAAACTCCTAGTGCATTATGTTGTTACTGTTAATTTGTTTTATTTATCATTAATTGCATAGATTAAATTTAACAACATCTCTAGGACCACTGATGAAGGATTGTTATTCTAGAGCCTTCGTCTTCAACTATTTCCAACAACTCCAGGTTATAAACAAGGTGGGAATCGCACTTTCATACTTATTTTCTTCATTTAATAGCTTAAGGACTAATGGTGTGCTATGTTAATGTGAAAGTATGATATTGCTATGATTGATGAGTTGAATGCCATTGTTTTAAATATTATGCCATGTTATGATATATAAGAATTTTGTGAAGTGTTCGTTGTTTAATTGTATCCTTGAGAATACTTAAGTATGATTATGAATGGTTGATAATTGTCTATGTACAAAATTATGCGCATTACTCGAATCTGTTACAAAGTTCACATATCCCTATGCATATCCATATTCTTATTTAAATTTGATATTCATGTTATGTATCACATGATCATGCATCATTCAATGGGTGGGAAATTGCGGGAATCACATTAATTATAATGGATGAGAAATGAACCCTACGATTGGATACTATTGGTGCTGTATGCACATGAGTACTTTGGGTTAGCGGGTTATGCACACGTCGTTCTCGGAACCTGATCGTGCTAACCAGTCACACGTCGTTCTCAGAACCTGATCGTGACACTATATGTGTAATGACCTGAACTTTTTAAATTAATAATTTACTTAAATTAAAGAGATTTTGGATAACCAGATTTTGAACAGAATTTTTTTTGGATAAAAGAGATTTTATTTGTCTCGGTGAAAAATCTTTTTCCGGTTAACAAAATTAATTTTGTTGGAAGTTTGGGGTATATTTGATAAAATAAAAGAATTTTATTAAAGTATAAATTTTTATCAATTATCTTCAAAAAAAATAAATTATAACAAAACTTATTTTACCCAAACAGTCGAGCAAATGCAAGCAGGACTCGCGACACGCACGCGAGGGAGGGGAAGAGAGAACATACGAGGGAGAGGGAGAGATGATCAAAGAAGGAGGAGGCGGCGATCGCCGGCGTCGACCACCACCACACCACTGTCGCACCTACCATTGCTGTCGACCGCCGGAGAAAGGGAGAAAAGGGGAACCGGAGCACCAAAAATCAGACGGCGCGATCTCGAGGCTTCGATAGTCGATTTCGGCCCATTCCGGTTCGATTTTCTTGCAATTTCTCCAATAAAGGTAGGATTCTAGACTTAATAAAGCTATCTACTAATATAGATTGTGCTTTAATTAAGTTTTCACTGATTAACCAAAATCTAGGTTTCGGTTTAGCCGACGGGACCGAAATTGATAACTTTGTTGCTTTTCTTGTTTAAGTCTTGTAATTGACTGTTGGAACAGGCCTTAGAACATTATGATAGTTATTCTTAGCTTACTAGAGAGGCCATAGATTGATCGATTTTTGATTTGGAGAAGCTAGGGTTTCGATAGAAGTTTTTGGCCTAGATTTGGGACTTTTGA
>JAULLG010565862.1:0-10156 GCA_035668355.1 Sarracenia leucophylla
GGTGGTCTCACCTTCAGATTGGAACCCTCGAAATCCCACGACGGGATTTCATCGGTAATCGTTTTCTTAAAACCATGAATGTATGTCGCCTCCGTTTTCTAAAGTTTCATGAAGAACGACTCGTTTTTAATTAAAAATATTTTTTTTGAAAACCACGACGCTTCCGCTCGCCGGCTCCAACGGTTGTATTCGGTAAGGGTATAGTTGTCAAGTCAATTTTCCATGAGGGATTTGGGAGAAGCGGACCAAATCATTGGGATCAATCTCTTCCGAGATTGATCATGTAAGATGTTGGGCTTATCCCAAGCCCGTTATACTGACTTGATAATTGCTTGATTTGGCATGGAAAACTCCAAGAAGGGATTTCTTCTTTTCAGGCATAGAGGTTGGCCATACCTTCTAACCTCTGGGTTTATAAAAGTGTTACATTGGATTGTTTACAGGCCGGCCATGCCTTCAAATCTCAGGGTTTGTAAAAGTGCTGCATTGGTTAATGATTGGAAAAGAGGTTGTGAACATAAGCTGACAAGTGATTATTGATTAATTGAGCGAACAATGATAAGTATTTTTGGATAGAAGTTCAGTGTGATACTCTCTTTCTCACCTAAGGTTTATGTATGGTCATTGCCTTATGACAAGACTTTTGATTGCAATGTGGTTATATTTTCTTTAATTGAAACATGCATATGATACCTATTTTCAAGAAAAAGAACATTGCGTTACACTTTTGATTAAAACCTGTATTCGTCACATGCCTACATTGCATATCATGTTATAGATTTATATTGTCTATTATCCTGCTATTGGGGCCCAGCCCTCCTAACATTTTTCAGGTCAAGCGGATAAGGACTTGACGATCTAAAGAGGAAAAATGAACTAATTGTGCTACATCAACACAAGGCTCTTTTTTCTTTATTGTCATTTATAATCTAGTTGGATGAATTTATAAATTTTATATTCCAGTTCAGTAGTTGGATAACTCTACGACCATAAGGTCATTTATCATTCAGTTGTTTGTATGTGAGATGCCGATGGGTAGCTTTATTTTCCTTTTCTATTTAGTTAGCTCTCCTGCTTAAAGTTGCAAGTGGGTTGCAAGTGCCTAAGGGTCACCCCTTTGATATATTAAGATTAGTATTGCTTGCTGGTTAGTAGTGTAGTTGTGTCGGAGTTCAGCTTGTTGTAGCTAGAATAACCAAGTTTTGCCGCGTATGAAAATTGTTGATATTCAGATTGTCTACGTACCGTGTTTACAGGTTATTGCCCGTTTCGAGATAGTCTAAAAATAAGGGAAACTCTGCCAAAATTTTCTAAAAAAAGTTAGAATATTTTCTTCAGCTTTTTTTTTTAAATTCTTTGAAGAGGGAAATATTCTTATTTTCTTGAACTCGTATTTTAAAGAAATAAATATTCGGCATGAGATCTAGTTTTCGTATATTCCTTATTAGGTTATTTATTAGTTTAGGTCAGGACGTTACAGTCCCACCACCGCTCGAGTGGACATAGCGGCATCTAGATTTTAAGGCCAAAATCCTGCAACATACTAAGTTTCAAAAATTGAAATTGAAACCTACCCAAGTACACTATAGCATAATTGAGATAGTTTAAGTCAATGTGGGACCTTACCAAGATGGAATTCTTAATGTCCTAATGTTTAAAAATAATTGACACCCGACATTTAAGTTCTTAGAAAAGTTTTGATAAACTTAGTCTTGGATCCCAAATTGGACAAACTCACATAGACATACATACATCCAATACTATCTCAATTAACACCATGTGACACCAATACCAACCCATCATACCACAAGAAAAGAAAATACATTTCTTATCCATCTCTAAATAAACATCCATATAAACTTGGATAATAACTTGTTTGTAACATCAATGTTTATAGAGTTTAATCAAACATATCTAATCAATCCCAAAACCTCACAATGAGCATGCATCAAATATAATTGGCCTTAAGTCCTTATAGTCATCCAAAAGATTAAACCAAAAGCCGAAGTTTAATACAGTAATCCAACCTAAATAAGAATAATTTCTTAAGACATGAAATGTAACAAAATGCTCTAAATATAGCTCATCAAATCTCGCATCAAATGACTTGGGAAACTTCATGATAATGCGTCAAACCTTCAAGGATCTCCTTTCCAGTGATACCTGTAATGTTATTTCAAAACAACATTATAAGCCAGAACTCGTAGATATATGATACCTAAAGAACTATGCGTATGACATATGAGTGTTTGTACAACAATTTACCATATCACAAGTTAAGTAAAAACTTACTTTTCACAACCCCAAAACATTAATTGCATATCGTATATAAGGATACCTACTCATCACATTTAAGTAACATGAACCGACGTAGTGATTACAATCTTAGTACTACAACAAAATGCATAATTGGCAACTAAATTTGGCAACGCAAGGTATTTTTAGTTGGCAAATATATATTTTGGCTACGCTAAAATAAAATACGTTGGCAAAAGTTCAAAAAAATCTTTTTTTAGCAACACATAACTTATTTCGTTGGCAAAAAGTCTGGAAAAACATTTGGCAACTAAATTTGGCAACACATGGTATTTTTAGTTGACAAATATATATATATTTGGCTACGCAAAAAAAATACGTTGGCAAAAGTTCAAAAAAATTAACTTTTAGCGACACAGAACTCATTCGTTGGTAAAAAGTATTGAAAAACATTTGGCGCCAAATTTTTTTCCCGCCATTAGGATGCAAATCTTTTACCTACGCAGTATTTATTTTTTCCAACATGTGGATCATCGGTAAATAAAAACTCATTACCGACAAAATATGTGCGTTGGTAAAAGTCAACATATTTTTGGATACAATAAGTTTATTTACTTTTCCTAACATATTATGCATAGGTAAAAAAAAAAAATTCATTACCGATAAATTATGTGCATAGGTAAAAATCAACATATTTTTTTAATCAATATAATTTTAATAAGTATTTATAAAATTATGTAGTTTTAGTATAAAATTATGTAAAATTTCAAATCATATATAAAACTAATAAATCATTTTAACACTTATCAAAACTCCTAACGAATTTGAAGTGACGCTGACTCAAAACTCTAAGACTCTCATCATCAAAATAGTTAACTCATCCATAATAATGGCTATGTTCGAGATAATTTTTTTAAAATTTTTTTATATAGTTTTTTTAGTAAACTTTTTACGTTAATTTAAACGAAAATATTTTTGAGATTTATCTCGTTACGAAAAAATAAAAAATATCCAAAAAATAAAAAATAGTGATATGAGTCCAAAAAAACCTTAAAAAATCATTTTAAGGTTTTTAAAGCTTTCTTTGTCTTTAATAAATTTTTTTCAAATATAGTAAAAAAAAGTTATACTTTTATATTCGTTTTACCATTAGAAATCGAAAAAATAAAAAAAATCTTAACCAAAATTATAAAAAAATCTTCCCATTCTCACGCACAGTCCATTCCAACGACGCGCCGTTGTCGTTCCGTTGTGCCACCGTGCCTTATCCCGTCTCAGCCCCACCTCTCATCGCGCCATCGTCGTCCCTTCATCGCTCCTCGCGATGTGAGGACCCGACCTGTTTTAATTAAAATTTTATTTAAAGTCAAAAATATTTTGGATAATTCTTTTATACCTGAATAATTTTTTTTGAGGCAAAAAATAAGGTATTTTTTGATTAATCATTTGACGATGAAATCTAAAAATTAAAATAAATATGTTTTAATTATGATATTAACAATTCTTTTGTTAATATGTATGTATATATATATTATTTAAACTTATTAAAAAAACAGCAAAACAAAAAAAAATTAAAACACAAAACAAAACGCCCAAACCAGGCGCGCTGAGGAACCACCATCGGGGGAGAAAGAGAGAAGAGAGGGAGGAAGAAGATGAGGGGAGGCGGCCACCACCACCACCGGCGCCGACCCATCATCGCGCCTATGGCGCCGCCGTTCACCGGCGAGGCGAGAGAAAAAGGCACCAAGAGAGAGATGAACGGCGCACTGTCGATCTAGTCGCCGAAACCACCGTTCCTCAGTCCGGATTTTGCTACGGATTCGGTTCGATTTCTTGCTTTTTTTTTCAGATCGAGGTAGGATTCTAATGTCTTTAAATCTATTTGTCGATATGGATTAAAGTTTTACTGAAAGTTTTGCATTTTTGTTTGGTTCGGACATGCGACGCGATTTTTTTAGGGCTTAAATCTTTAATTTTAAAATTGAAACTTGAAACATGAAATTGATCATACAAGCGGGAGAGTTAACTCTGGTTGGGCCTCTTAGTGAAGGCTTGTTGGATACAGATATTTTGTTAGACAGGGTACATATATTTTGTTAGACATGATAAACATTTAGCAGTTTTGGAGAAAACATTGCAAAGTTATTCACATTTGAGGTAGGTAAGGAGTGGATAATTAGAAGGCGACTGATGTTTTCTCTTTGTCATTACTGTGATTATCATTGTCAACATATCAAAACTATGTTCTTATATACAATTTTTACCCTGCTATTGTCATGTCTAATTGTTAGATTTTGGTGCTACAGGCTGAAACTTTGGAGGATTTATACGAGTGGAAGGCTGCCCTTGACGAAGCTTTGGGGCAATCACCAAGTGCCACTCTTGTGGTGGGGCAAAATGGCATATTCAGGAATGACCAGACTGATGCATTTGATGGTTCTGTAGAACAAAGTATGCCTCTAGTGTTATGGTCACATTGCTTTAATTAGCTTCTGTTCTAGTTTTTATGCAGTATAGTTCTTAGTTATTAACAGCTGGCATAGTTTCATGAAAGCAATCCCTCAAATAAGCCTACCTCGAAAAGTACAAAATGAAAAACAACCAACATGAACTGAAGGTCCCATGGAGTTAATGAAAAACAATAACAAGGGAATATGTCAAGTAATCTTTGGTTAATTGTCGTACTTTAAACCCTCTTTCGTGGAAAAGCTTGGGCTTTAGGTTTGGCTCTTCATCTAAAAATCTTCTTCCCACATAGAAAGATATTTAGAATGATTTTGATGCTCTACTTTTCTCTCAATTTTATAATTGGTCAAAAGGTATCATTTATTTGTCGCTACAATATTGCGCTTTGCAGAAAACTAAACCATAATTGGCAAAATCAGTTATTTCACACACACGTCCATAGATAGTGTGTTTATTTTTGGTGTTGATCACTTAATGTCGAACATAGCATATATTTTTTTAGAGAAATTTTGGAAAAATTCCTATTACCGGTTTATAAGTGGGACTAAATAAAGAAAACTAGTGGAACTAATTTTCTTATGAGGTCTAAAAAAAGGGCTATCTTTAAAATTTTCTATTTTATAATGCAGATTGCTCGGAATATAACCACAAACGAAGCAATCAACGCAGCACGTTACGAGTATCTTCGCAGTCCAGACGGGAAGTTCCATAACCCGTATAACCATGGGTGCCGAAAGAACTATGCAGATTTCCTCATTCATGGATATACTGATGATGATGAGATTGCTTGGCCTTCTCTGCAGCAAGTTGCCCGGTAGCAAAAAAGTCATCTCTATATAGGGCTTTTCAACTGAGTCTGCTTCACTTCCTTCAGATCCTCCGTCTCAGGTGCTAGATGATACAAAAACCGTTCTTTTCAGCTGCAAATACCAGTCATATTATGTCCTTGGTCCCATAACAGCTGTATTGTATGCCTTCCCTTATTTTCAAAACAATAGAATTCAAATTTACCACACGTACAAAAATCAGGTATGTTGATCTCATTAGAAATAGATGTGCCCTTCTGTAGTTTAATTCTTGTCAAATTAGGACTGTTTCTTCTATTTATTGTTTGTAATAAAAAGAAAATGAGAATTTGAAAGAGGGATCAAGCGGTTTATAACCATACTTGAGTTTGATAAGAAGGTTGTTTGTGAAATCTGGCAGTTGATATACGTTTGTCTGGAGGTTGATATATGTTTGGACTGAAACATGGTTGATGTATGGATTGCTGCTCCTGGTTAAATTTGGACCTATGTAAGATTTTATTTGAGCAACTTAACAGTTGCCCTAAATGCCACTCTTTTAGGCATGGGTTCTTCTGTCCTAATTTTTTTTGGCACGATATGTGAAAGTCGTTGAGTCATCACTCCTTTACTCTTTGTATGTCTCAGTTAAAATTCATTTGATTATGGTAAAATTGATTGGGACAAAGGCTTAGTCTTGTTTGATTACGAAGAAATTACTTAGAAAACCTCTGTCCTTTTTAAAATATCCTGAACTTCAGAAGGTTGAGCACTTTTGTCAAGGAAATATAGGAACGTTTAAATAAGTTTGATTATTTTCTATGATCATTTCCCGAAGATCTCTTCCTTCCCTTTGGGATCAAATATCGATTGCAACGATTTGTTAAACGGTTTTTTGGGATAGATGTAGATGAACAAAACCCTTTAGATACGGAAATTAAGTTTTCCCACGTTTTCTCCTTGTATGACTCAAGAAAAAATGATTCTTAGTTCTATTCATGTATATCCGACGTGTTGAAAGTTGCTGAACTGCAGTCTTTTTCTTTTTATAAACTTTTTAAATTGCTCTAATTAAGAATGAAAAATGTTTACGATATAAAAAGAATGGCTACAATAGAAGATTTCAAAAAGATTAATTTTTTAGACACCAAACATGAATTTTTCTAGGGCCTTAATCCATTGACTTGATGAGGTGAATGTTTTCAAATTAAATATATTTATTTCATGTTATTAACAGTCCACACAGGGTACAACAGCAGCCCAATACTTGAATGTCCAACTCCACCCTCAGAATGGTATAATAACTCTATTCATTCTTTCTCTTCCATTTTGATCTCAAGTTTATTCAATAATTCACTCTAAACAAATTTAAATAACTTTTTTATTTTGTCAGGTTAGAAGATACACTCATTAATCTTTATTTATCGGTCATTCCAACCAAGTACTTGATGTCGTTCGTGCTACAAGAATGCCCATGGAGACAAATAACGAGGATAACTTAGGTCGTTCAGTTGATGCTTTGTGAAAATATTTCTGTATGACTTGGGGAGATTTCTATGTTAGAACAAGTGCTTAAACATATCTGTTATATCAAAGGTGCAGGAAACTTTGATACTCGTGAACTAGAAGATGGTGAGTGGATTCCGAATGAAGATCATGGAGTAAATGATTCAAGTGGAAGTGTCTCATGTGAAGGTCTGTATCACCGATATTACTCTTTAATATGATTACTATGTTGTAATAACTGATTTATCAAGGTGTTCATCTCATCCTTCTTTGAGTGGACTTGCATCTTTTATGAGTCTTAGAGATTTCGATAAGAAGACAACTTAGACCATGTATGTATGAGTTAGTTCTATTGTAATGTTTTTCATAAAACTTGAATTCTCAGGCTTGTAGAATGGATTATAAATTATTTCTAGTATATAACTGTTATGGATAAGATTTATGAATTTTAAATATTACAGGATAAAATGGTTTCAAAGATTGTTAAGCAATCGCAGCCTGATGTCAGCAATCCATTATCCGATGAACAAATCTCTATACAGGTGCTTGGAAAGAGGTCGACCTTCTTCAAGGGCTCTGAGATTCACAAGAATACCGATTCATCTGATACACAACCTAAAGAGGCTGATCCCGAGGTACTTGCTTTGCGAAAAAATGGATAATTATGAAAATGAGAACATTTCAAAATGTTTTGCAAGTATTAGGGGTAAAAGCAGGGATTAATCCAGTTAGCATTCCAGGATTAGTTCCGGATAACAAAAGCGACTATGACACATTCAGTGAAAGACATGATGTTGTTTCTCCTCTTTAAGTAAATTCGAGCAACTTTATGATTGCATTATTTTTTGGATATTTAGATGACTAGTTTATGGATTTTAGTACACTAGAATTTGGTTTTACCTTTTGAATGCACTGTAATACGAGATTACTTTTTGATTGATACTTACATTTGTGGATTAATGATTATAATTTGAGATATTTGGTGTTGATGGTTACTCTTCAAACTTAGATATATTAGTCGAGTTGATTTGGATTGAGTGTATGTGAGATGATTTTTTATATTGTGCATTTATGAAAGAATTATAATTTGACAAAAAATGACAATCCAAAAAATGACAAAAGAAACTGGGATTGAAAACTATAGTATAATATTTTTGGCAATGAACTCACTTGTAAATAAATATTTGCCATTAGCAACACATTTTAATGTGTCGACAAAATAATAAAATTTAAAATATCATAATTACTTTTGTCGACAACTATTATCGTTGCCAAAATTGTCAAAGGAGCCTATATATAAATGATTTTTGCCAACGGATCATGTATTTGCGAACACAAAATTTAGCTTATTGGCGACGTAGAATCATGTTGCCAAATCCATTTTTTTGCCAACATATAGACAATACGTTGATGAAACCTTTTAGTGTCGCCTTCTTACCAACGACGTGGCAACGTACTGATTTATGTTGACAAACACTTTTAACTATGGAAAATCACTTTTACCAATGATTTTGTTGCGTTGCCAATACTGTTTTTTGTTGTAGTGAGATAAAGCATACATCTCATAAAACATAAACTATCATGTCACAATAGTTAGGAAAGCAAAAACATCCATACACAATGTTAGAAAGAGATAACATCTAACAATAAGAGATAACTTCTCTCCCCCTTTTTGTCTCGGAAGGAGAAAGGGTGCAAGAGGCGAAGAACATAGGGTCTAATTACGGCTATCCTTATCTGATGAGGAGGGGACGACATGACGTCTGGCATACGGAGCTAGATTGGTCATCTTCTAAGCAATAGTGCTTGGGCCTTCAGCAATGGTGTTGTTGTTAGCAGACAGAGTTTGGAGCTGTTGCTGAAAGATAACTATGATCCGATCCAACCAAACAAAACAATCCTCAAATCGGGTCATCATCTGGGTCTGTGCGGTGACATGACGGAGAATCTAACACTGCACATCATCATCTCGAGTAGTAAAGTCCGGTACGGGAGGAAGAATTAGAACATTACCTGGAGATGTCTCTGGAGAGATAGAGAAATTGGGATGTCCAGTCCCATGAGAAGAAGCAGGTCTAAAAGCCACATGTGTAGCCGTATCTATCATGTGACGTGACAGGTCAGGAACCGAAATGAGAGAAGGAAATGGTGACACAAAGTTAGAGTAGGCTAGTGTAAGACGTTTGAAAACAGGGATGGTGGCTGTATCTTGCCTTACATGAGCAATGCTTCTATATAGATTTCTCCATGTGATGATTCCCTGTGAAGAGAGCACTGGTTCACTTAGAATTCATGGAACCAATTGACTCCTGTAGAAGTCGGTGATAAGGGAGGCATAGGGGATCCCGGAGGTACCAGCTGGGTGATGAGAATAGGATTCGATGGCATACCAGATGTAACTAACGAGATCGATGGAATAACCACGACCAATCGCATAGAGAAGGTCATCACGAGAAATCGGTAGGTCAGAGTTGTGACTGGTAGGATCGACGACGGAGGTCATAATGCAGTGGTGTAGTCGATAGTGTAGAGTAAGATGATAGTAACGTAGTATCACAACTCTACTAAAGGCTCAATCGGATAGCTCTCGAGAAATCTCAGTGCAAGTAGGACGAGTATTGTCAGAGAGAGGATACTGAGGGTCTGCAATACGCGAAAGATGATATAAGGATACAATGTTTGAGACCAAAAGCTCAACTATGGACCGCATATTGTCACTGAGAGGGAATGGTTAGGCTTATTGACGAAGGTCATGTTAGAGTAGAATTCACGAACCATCTCCGGGAGTATGAGCTCGTGACCAGAGCATAAATCCAACCAGCCGCGTTGCTTAAGTTGAGTATAGAGCCCAATTAGGGCAAAGCTCGTGAGATGAATATGTTAGCCCAAGGGTTATTCAATCAAGCTCTTTTTGTTGTTTTGACTTATAACAACACATTGACTTTGTATTTACTAATATTTGAGTTGTATTAGTAAGTAATTTTCAGGAATTAAGGGCCTCAGAATTATACTCCAAGTATAAAATCTAAGATCATAAGTTAGATTGAGTTTTCTCAATTTCTAACATAAAAGGGTCGTCCCCCTTTAAGAATGTTCCGTCTCACTTGGTACATTTTTCAAGTTGTTCAAGCTCAAGACAA
>JAULLG010565971.1:0-10156 GCA_035668355.1 Sarracenia leucophylla
AAAAATATCTTAAAAATTAACATAATTTGTTTGTCAAAATTTTTATATAATTCAAAATATTAATTCCTAAAATATTATATTCAAACTCTCAATATTTTAAAATTCAATAATAACTTTATAACTTTTCTATCAATGTCAAATATATGTAATCGTTATAGTCAATTAATCTTTTAAAAATTAGCTTTAAAGATTCCATTTATTAAGATTAAAAATTAGCTTTAAAGATTCCATTTATTAATGATGGCCTAGGCAACGTTTGGGGGATAGTGAATAGGTTGATAGGCAACCGGGGGAGGAGGAGTGAATAGGTTGATAGGAAACTTTAAAAGTAATAGTCTCTTTCTCAAAACAACTTCTAGCACTTAGAAATTAAACAAAAATGCAGCGAAAAATATATAAATAAAGTACAAAAAATTAAAGAGAAAAGAAAAAAGATAATCAAACCACAACACCGAGACGTATAGTGGTTCGGCTAAATAACGGTGTACGTCCACTCCCCAAACGTTTTTGGGAATTTCACTATCGAACTTCTTACAGGTGAAGCGAAACCTCTTACAAACGACTTTCTTTCGGCTGAGGCGTAACCGTTACAAATGACCTTCTTTTGGTGAGGTAAAACCAAATATTGTTCTAGGCCAATCGAAGCCTATATGATCTTCAAAGAAAGATTCGTCCGAGGTAGTGATCTCCTTAGTTGAGTAGATTTACATATGAAACCTTACTACAAAAATTGTGTTTCTCTCTCTCAAGAAAGTTTATAATAAATGAGAGTGAAAAGAAGAGTACACTAGTATATAGAGGACCAGAAATCAAACCTCAAAGATAAGAATTAAAAGCTTGAGCTAAAATAGGGAATTCGGTGGTTGTGAGAGTAAATAAGATATATGAATATTTTGTCCTTATTTCAACAACCTTCTCATCTTCAAACAACGCCCCTTAAATAGCCTCTCTTAAGATATAACCGTTGGAGACCAAAAAGGAAAACCTGGGAGTCAAAATATAGCTGTTACGCTTCAGAAATTTCAAACAGCCGCGCGAAAGTGTCAAACTTTTTACCCTAGGATTCAACACTTTTGGTAAAGGGACAAACTTTTGCTCCAAAGGGCTGAACTTTGTGTTGGGCTGCACAGGATAAAGTGTCGAACTTTTCTTCTTGGGTGTCGACACTTTTGTGAAAGTGTCAAACTTTTGTCCATAGGGTCGACACTTACTTGACTTCCGAGGAGAGAAAAAAGGTGAAGCATCTTTTTGTCGAACATTGTGGCCTGGGTTTCGATGTTTTGGCTGGTTGGGTTCCACACTTATGTCGACACTATTATCCAAGGGTTCGACACTTTTCTCTTGAACAGGAGCAGCATAAGGATGGCTGAGGTTCGACACTTTTCTTTGAGTGTGTCGACACTTTTGACTGTGTCGAACAATTTTGTGCTGAGGGTCGAACATTTTCTTCATTTCCTTTCTTCTCTTCAGCTTTTACACTTATTCAAGACTTCAGATAATATCTTCACTTGGATAGGCCACTCCATAAGCCTTCAACTTGATTTTCTTTGATCTTTAAGATTTTCTCTTGGTTTTTTGCAATATATGGACTAGAAAATATATGATTTAGACCTGAAAAATATTTTTTTCAAACAAAAGAAAATATTAGGAATAATTAAATCAATTTGTTGTTATGATCAAAACCAAAATAGAGTTTGATTGAAAAACTTTTAGGCTAATACTTTGAATAAAACCATGTTAAATAAGAAAGGTAGAGAAGGTAGAGAACGAAGCTCTTGGGGCTTGTTTGAGGCCATACAAAGATTTATGTAGATGACACACATGAGTGGGATAGGAAGGATTAATAAAACCAGGAGGTTGTTGCATAAACACCTTTTCATCCAAGGAACCATATAAAAAGGCATTGGAGACATCAAGTTGTTGAATAGGCCAATTATATGAAAGAATAAGGCACAAGAAGACACGAATTGTAGGATGTTTAGAAACTGGGCTAAATGTTTTAAAGTAATGCAAATCATACTCCTAAAGGTATCCCTAAGCAACAAGCCTTGCTTTATACCGTGCAATTTTCCCATCGGAATGCTTTTTGATTTTGCACACCCATTTGTAACCTATAGCTGACTTGGATGGAGGTAAAGGAATAAGAGACCAAGTGCCTTGTTAGAGGAGAGCACGATATTCTTCATCCCTGGCTTGAACCAAATTTGAGGATTGCGTAGCCTGTTGATAGGTGTTGGGTTCAATTTTAGGTGAAGATTCAACAATGGTTGAGATAAGGGCAGAACGTGACACTTGTTGAGCTTTGGATCGAGTAACCATCGGATGAATATTGGTTGAAGGTGGAATGGGATAAGTATTGTTGTATAAGGACCTAATAGAAACAGTTCTCAAAGGTGGGCAAGTGGATGAAGACACGGCAGCAGAACTAGAGGATGCAGCAACTGAGGTTAAAGGAGCAGCATCTAAGTGTAAAGGAGCAGAATCTGAGTTCAAAGGAGCATAATTTGAGTTTAAAGAACTGGAAGTAACTGAATTTGAAAAGGCATAAAAGGAATTGGCAGCAGCTAGTGAAGGAGAAGACCTAAAATAAGGAAAAGAAGGAGAAGAAGATGAGGAATTAACAACATGCGAAGTTGTTGTGAGTGGCTGAAAAGCAAAAGGAAATGAAAACTCAATAAAAACAACATGCCTTGAAATGTAAACACGACCAGAAAGGGGATCAAGACATTGATAACCTTTAATTGTGGGATGGTAACAAAGAAAAACATAGGAAAGAGATTTGGAAAGGAGCTTGTGGGCAGTGTAGGGACGTAGACAAGGATAGCAAAGGCATCCAAAGACCCGAAGAAATGTATAGTCATGGGAGTTATGAAAAAGCTTTTCATAAGGAGTGCAATTTCCTAATTTGGCATTAGGAGGACAATTAATTAAAAATGTAGCAGTGGCAACTGCATCAAACTAGTAAGTAAGAGGGATAGAAGAATGATGGAGCAGTGGAGTGGCTGTTTCAATAATATGACGATGCTTTCGTTCGACCACGCCATTTTGAGAAGGTGTGTGAGGACATATATGTTGGTGAACAATGCCTTGATGTTTAAGAAAAGCATCAACTTTATGATTGATATACTCACCACTCCCATCACTACGAAGAACCTCAAGTTTGGTTTGAAATTGATTTTCAGCATACGCTTTAAATTCCAGAAATTTGTCAAAGGCCTCACTTTTGTAACGCATAGGAAAAATCTAAGAAAATTTACTATATTGACCAAAAAACAGAACATAGTAAGCAAATTGACTTATTTACTTGGAAAAGGGTCCTCATGTATCCGTATGTACAAGATCAAGAGGATTATTAATAGAAATTTAAGAGGTTGATAGAGAAAATTTATGAATCTTTGTGACACAACAATGAGAACAATTCAGGAACTTTGAGTGCTCTTTTGTGGAAACTTTAAGAAGAGGAGTCAAATGCTGGAGCTTTTGTGACGAAGGATGCCCAAGCCTTTTGTGCCAGCACATGAGAGTAATAACTACTGACTGTTAGGTAAGGGGACCAGTGGCTTGAAAAACTTGAGAGTTGGCTTGAGCTTTATTGAAAGGAAGAGACTAAAAAGGCAGGGGAGAAAATTGGTAGAAGTCATGCCGATAATTACCTCTATAGAGGATGGCTTTGATGAGCTTGTCCTGAATAACAGAAGGATCAGAATCAAAAGTAATAGAACAATTGTTATCAGTAGCAATCTTATGGATAGAGAACAAATTTAAGGCTATAAAAGGAACATGGAGAATAGTATTAAGTTTATGAAAACTTGTGGGAGTTGAAGGATACCATCTCTGGTGCGTTGAATAGGCAAGGATGTAGCATTACCAACAATAACTTGATCAGAACCGGTGTAAGGTTAATACAAATTGAGATAGTGCAGATCATGGGTCATATGATCAGTAGCTGCGGAATTAATATACCTAGGATTTGAAGATAATGTGGTTGAACCAACGACAAAGGCCTTGCTTGAACCAACGACAAAGGCCTTGCTGGATGAGAGGAATGATAACTGGGATCCATACGAAACTGGCAGTCTAGGGCAAGATGATTATACTTTCCGCAGATTTGGCACTAAACACCATAGTTGGAGTGTTGAGTGTTATGAAAATTGAAACGGAAAGAAAGAGTATAACCTCTGGTTTTGCGGCCCCTGAAGTCAGAGAATCGGTCGTTGTTGGATCTGAAAGATGATCGTCCACCACCTTGATTGGAAAAATATGATCTATCTGAAGCTGCATGTGAAGGTTTAGGCCCAAAATTGCCAACATATGCAGCAGATAACTCAGAAGAATCTAAGGGCTTCGTTTTGGCTTCAACATGAATAGATTCTGCACACAAGAGAGATGAGAAAACCTCCATGGATATTGGTTCTTCTCGTCTACGAATACTTGTTTTGAAGGAATCGTATTCATCTGGTAAACCATTGAGAGTAAAGAGAACCAAATCCATGTCACTCACTGGAGAATCGACTAAAGATAACTGGTTTGTTATGGACTTAATTTGATACAAGTATGCTTCAATTGTCTCAGATTTCTTGGTGATACTTTGGAGTTTATTCTTGAGTTGAAGAACATGAGAAACCGAAAGAGAGGTGAATCTATTTTGAATAGCACACCATACCTCATGATTGTGTTTCAGATGCAAGACTGAAGGGAAAACATGAGCCGAAAGAGTTGTAGTTATGCAACTAAGAAGATGTGCATCTGTGGTAATCCATGGAATATAATCCAGATTGTCAATCTCGTTGTTGTCTGGTCCTGTAATCTTGGGAGGGGGACATTGCATCGAACCAGTCAAGTAGTCAAGAAACCCCATAGCACGCAAAAAACTATGAATTTGATATTTCCAAATGATAAAATTTGACGAATCTAGTTTTTCTATGACTAACGCATTGAGATTCGATACCAGAACAGAAAGATTCGAAGAGGTAGAATTTGAGACTGATGAACTTGGAACTGTTGTACTGGAACTTGATGTCATGAAGACAAACTGCTATAATTTGCAATCGCAATTTGATAAGGAAAATCACAAGCACAATTGCGATCGCAATCGCAATAGAAGACAAATTAGGTAAAGTGGAGAAATTGCAATCCTAAACAGATTTGCAATCACTAGCGAAAAGCAAAATCAGAGTAGGTTTAGGTTTACTGGAGAAATCACAATCGCAGATAGATTTGCGATCATCGCGAGGTTGAGAAATCGCAATCTCGTTGTTGAGAGTGGAATTAAAAAACAGAAAAATTGATCAAGAATGATTGATCAAGAAAGATGAAGAGAACAAAATAATGAATCAATCAGATGAACAATGGATCGAAGCTTGGTGGAGCATAGAGCTCTGATACCTTGAAGAAGCTAAGAACCATAACTACACAAGGAAGAAAAATGAACTAAAAATCTTATTCAGACTAAAGCATTTACCAGTATATATACAGCTCATTATATTCAGTAATACCCAAACAGAATAACTAACTTATTACTCTACAACTGCTGGCTATAACAGAGTGTAACGAATTCCTATCTATCCTCTTACACCTTTTGCCTTTTCCTTAGAAATTCATAGAAAAAATTTCCCTTCCAAAATTTGAATGATAGGGAGATAATTATCGAAAATTTTTCAAAAGTATGGTAGTTCAGAACGAGCAAAAGATGCTATCAAAAAAGTTTTAGTGGTTTTCTTCTTAACTCTTTTCTCAGCCTCTAGTCCTAACAGGATAGGCAAATTTTTTGTAGTTACATGAATTAAGGACAAATTAATTGCAACTACAACGGGTTCCCAAGTATCAGGTAGACTATGTAAAATAATAGACACTTGCATTCGATCAGGAGCTGCTAATTCTTTAGCAATAACAGATTTTATATTAACATGATCAATAACATTATTATCTTCTTTCATTAGGATTCATTAAATTTCTCATTTAGCAATTGAATGCATGATTTAGATGAAGCATGATACATGATACATGATACGTATCATAAACAAAATCAAACATCGTTTTAGCGTGCTCGTGTTCTTCAAATAATATTTCAATATCCGGATCCATAAAAGTGACAATTATATCTCTAGTAGTTCTATCATCTTCAAGATAATTTTCATACATTCTCCTATTTGCAGCACTAGTATTTTCAGGTGGTGGATCCGGTACATCGATGGCAATCACATACTCAACCTTGTCTTAGAAAAATATGTGACAGATTTGACGCTTCCAAGTTGAAAAATTAGTACCATTCAATTTTTCAGTTTTATTAAGTTATTGACTAACAATTCTACTCAAGGAGGCCTCACAGTTCAGTGATTCGAGCATCTACCTTAAGGCTCCTTATCCGATATCAGCGGGTTGTGTCCCCTTATCTCCCTTTCCCCTCCCCCTCTCTTTCTTACCCTGCAATCCTTGTAATCCCAATGAAAAAAAAAAAAAACTACTCGTCATGACATAAAATTTTTTATAATATAAAAAAATAATCTGACCGTAGAGGCGCACAAAAATATTATTGTGTACAAAATCTAATTACGATCCAATTCCTTTCAAAACTTTATATGTGGTTGAATACGGTGCTGACTTGATTAAAAGAAAATCTAACCTAGAGGGAAATGAAAAAGTTCTTCAGCAGCTTGATCTTTGCCCAACACTTCGTTGCAATGAACGAAATTGAAAGGCGACCAAGGATCTCATACCAAAAGAATTTGAAGCCACAAAGGAGTCCTTTAACTTCAGTCTTCAATGTTAGCCACTAAGATAAAAAAATCTTCAATATTTGGTTAATTTGTAAAGAAAAAGAATTGTAGAGAAAATTGATGTAGAGATTGCATGCAAAATTTGTGCTTGGGTTGTGATGGTTATTTTCTCCTCTTATTGTCATCTATTTTACAGGGAAAAAATTAGCATTGTGGTTAGTGGAGGTTACACTTAATAGTGGTTTAACCAAATCAAACAAAATCTGCCCACTTGATCAATCACACACATTATTTTTTATTAAGTAAATAAATTAATAAAAACACTCAAAAAATGTTAATCCAAAATAATAATAAATTAAAGTATAATGGGATTATTTATACTTTAATCATTTATTGAGGGTTATTTCGCCACTCATACCAATAACATAGCCAAACCGACGCACATGTATTCCTAATAAATCAACAAGGCTGTATGCGCTTTGAATGGTTTTTTATGCATTTTGAGAAAACGTAAAATCATTTTTATTTTAATAAAATTTGATTTTATATTCTGATTTAATCAATCCAACAATAGACAAACCACGTGAAATAAAGAACGCAAATCAAGCTACACAACAAAACGATTTTTACGTGGAAAAACCTAATCGGGAAAAAACCACGGGACCGAATCCTCGGTCCAGGAAAACAATGCACTAAAAAGAACAGTTTGTAATACAACTTACAACCCTAGATCGAATCCTCAATCCTAGTAGTAACCTTGTATGCCGAATCTTCGAACCCATTCTTCGTGCCTTGTTTCCTTTCACAGCGAATCCTCGCTGCCGTCAGTCAGAATCCTCTGACCCGTACTTGAACTAGAATAATCAAAGGTGTGTTCTTACTTTTCAAATCACTCTTGAAGCTCTCAATTCAGTATTTTTTCATCTCTTTGAAAGCTTAACCAGAATGGTAATCAAAAACCTCAATATACCAAAACAATTCCGTCAAGGAACATAAGCACGCTCGAGCGGGCTTGACCGTGCTCGAGTGGGGTGTGCTTTGTTGTAAGATCCGAAAATCGCTCCACTAATCTCTCATACAATCTTCAATAATGGAAACTAAATATCTATCAAGCAAATCTAACTCTAAAAATCACACAATTGCCATAGGATGAAATATATATTAAATCATACTAATTTAATCTATAAAACAAGATTAATTAGTAATAATTTAATATATATTTCTAACAATCTCTCCCTTGAAAATTGTGGGATATTTACAAAACACACCTAAACAAGAGACACGTCTAAACTCCTAACCAACAGACCTCAAAACGAACTAACTACACAACTTGAGACACAGCCACTGCACGATCTCACCAACGGTACCTGAAAGGTTAAGCCAACAGCCAACAATAGATCCAACCAAAAGGCAAACATAAGAATTAACAGTTCATGATAGGATAATCAGTTCATCAGTTCATGATATCTAATATCACAAATGATCACCAAAAGAAACCACAACCAATCCAAGACCAATGTACTTAGAACGAATAACCAAAGTACTAAGGAAAGGAGATAAGGAGCATAAGAGATACTTCCCCAAAATGATTCTGGTCAATCCAACCAATAGCAGCTTCTCCCCATTGATTTCAAAATATCCAAAAGCTATTCCGGGGGGTCACCACCAAACTGGTGACGCCAAAGCTCCTCTAGAGAGTCCACCCGTTGGCCGAGATGGGTAAAACCCTGGACCATCTGCGTCATATATGTCTCGAAGCGGTCAAAGCGGCTATGGAGGTGGGCAAGTGAGGCAGTCGTGGATTCCTCAGTAGTAGTACTAGATGACTACCCTTGAGTCGGAACGGGAGGATCTTCAGCAATAGGATCAGCTGGTGCAAAAGAGACATGTGCAGCACTCTGCCGGAAGGTACAAAGAGTGATGGAGCGAGACACTGACCAATACTCAAGATCAGATGGCGTCTCAAAACCTTCGAGGTCCCGTAAATAATTGGTGATCAGCAGCCCGTAGGGAAGTCCAACACTCCGCTGAGCCGATGAGACCTTTCGCATAGTTGAGACGATGAGCTCGGAGAGGGCTATGTCTCGGTTTGAGCCAATGGCATATAGCTTATACCCCCTCTCTTGGTTAATGTCGGATACATGCCCCCGGGGATGAATAGTGGAGCTCACAATGAGATTGAGTAGACGATACTCCGGAGTAAGCTCATGCTGGGGAAGAGTTCCACCAAACCAGGGACGTCTATGGCCACAAAGAGTCTCAGCCACCAAATGATAATTAACATTTGATGGAACCGGAGGATAATCAATGATTACCGGATCGGTAATCTGAAGAAACTCTGACATGACAATACCAGCCATGTAAATCTCGTGCCCACGGACATAGGTAGAGAAGGAGTCCTCATTGGTGGTAGGAACCAAGTTGGCATAAAACTCCCGTACACGGTCAAGGCACACATCTCCGGTAGCGAGAAGCGAGGGAGTCCAACCACGCCGTTCAAACCAACCTAGCACCGGAGACCCCAAGAAATCAGATAGATGGACTGTCTTCTCCTGACACAATGGTCGATTGGCATATCGAGCATGGAAGCCATCTTTAGCATCCTTAGAGATAAAACGGGGGTTATCAAACGAGACGAAGGGACGCTTGACTGCTCGTTTACGTGGAGCCATGCCTGTCAAAACCAAACACCAACAGAACAGAAACACGAATAGCATTAAGAGAACCCAACACAAGGTTGCAAAAGCAAGAGAACCACAATGTTGTAATATCTGAACCATAGCATATGAAATGCTAATTGAAGAACAAATCCAGAAGCAATAATAGGTCAAGCAAGACAGTGATCAAAACCACAACAAAATGGACAGGAACCTGCTAGAACTTGGACCATCATATGGACAAGTATTATAACTGTTGGAAAACATTGAGATACAGAAGCGTTTGTCTTTAAAAATCAACCGCGGGTCATTTTTCCTGAAACCTAACATGCTAATCTATGTGGACAAAAACATATACCTGTGATTTGTCAAAAAATCACGAAAAGTAATCGTTGAGACGACCCCACGATCTTCTCACGTATGACTCGCGCACGTATCCACCTCCAGTGAGTGGGCACCGATCCGAGATGAACCTTATTGGCTTCAAACACACAAGAACCTCACCAACACTCGAAGAACGAGAGAGAGGAGAGGGAGAGGGGCGGCGGCATTATGTGAGGGGGGCTAGGGTTTTTCTCCTTAATTATATGTATATATATCACTTTATGCAATTTTAGGAAAATAATAATAATTCATTATTTTCTTCCTAAAACACATAAAATATATATAATATAAGTATATGGAGACCCTATTAGGGCCGGCCAAAGGAGAAGAGAGGAGAGATAATCTCCTTGATTTTCTCCTCCAAATATGTATAATTTTGTCCCATGCAATATTAGGAAT
>JAULLG010566077.1:0-10155 GCA_035668355.1 Sarracenia leucophylla
TAATTTAATTCGAGCGTCGGATTTAATCGCCGGGACGTTCGGGGTATTAAATTAAATGGTTAGGGGCATTTTTGGCATAAGGATATTTTAGGTGGCCAAGTTATTTATATATTAATATAATTAATTTTATTTTCGGTTATGTATTCAGGAAATTGCGTTTGTGCAATTTTGAATACATTTAGTGTTTTTGATGTATTTAATTTTACATCTAAAATACAAGAAAATAAAATAAAATATATTAATATTATAACTTAAAGTGGCCGGCCCTAGGAATGGGTGGAGAGGATTATTATGTGCTAAAATTAAGGAAGAAATTAGTCTTGGTTTCCTAATTTTAGCACATGGATATATATTTTCATATTTTGAAGATATGGAAGGATATATCATAATTTCCAAGACTCAAACCCTAGCCTCCTTATGCCTTAGCCGCCCCCTCCCTCTCTCTCTCTAGAATTCGGCCATAGCTCCATGCTTGGAGGTTTTGGAGAAAAAGAAAGAGGTTCGTGTGTTTGAAGCTAACGTGGTCTCGTCTCGGATCGGTGCCCACCCACCGGAGGCGAGTACGTGCCGGGGATATACGTGAGAAGACCCGGGGTGGTCTCACCTTCATCTTGGATCCATTGAAATCCCACGACGGGATTTCGTTCGGTAACGTTTTCTATAAACCTTGCATGTCGCGCCTCGTCTTTGATTTCATGAAGAACGGGTTTGGTTTTTAATTAAAAATAATTTTTTTTAAAATCCCGACGCTTCCGCTTGGCCGGCTCCAACACTAATTGCTGTCAAATCTTAACTGAAAATGAAAACTCTCTTACTAGGGGTAAGAAAATCTAATAATTAATGGAAGAATCAACACTTGGCAAATTAAAATAAATCGAATAGAGAATCGTCACCCGGTTACGAATTCCGCTTCTGTCTACCCTAGTTCATCTATATTGGGAAAAAAACAAGACAATACGGTTACTAATGATAAAAAGATTCACAAATTAATTGAAGGTTGATTCTTTCCTACCGAATTGGAACTAGATTACCCAAAGAACATTCACCCAATTTCAATTTCTTTTTCTTCGTTTGCTCCAACTCGGGAATTTTTGAGAAGATGTAAGAAAAGATGGACCACCAAATTTTATTATTAATTCAGGAAGCTTCTAGGTCGCCTGGAACCGAGAACATAGTTCAATTGATGATAAAAAAAAAAAATCAAGACCCAAGCCCTAAGAAAAGCTCATGTCGGGTTCAACAACAAAATACAAATTTTTGATAAAAAAAAAATCTAAATCCATATCGAGAATAAAGATTTAGAGAGTTTAGAATCCTACATCGGACAAAGAAAAAGCAAGAAATCGAACCCTAGGTCGAAAATGGTGCGACGGATTGTGGCGGTGGCGCGCAGATGTTTGGCCCCCACCGCTCTCTCTCCCTCTGCTGCTCTTTCTCTCTCTGTCCTCCTTGCTCACCGAGAGCGCTGGGGCTCGGCGAATGTGGCACCGACGAGGGGTAGTCCTCCTCCTCTTCTTCCTTTTTCCTTTCCTCCTCTCCCTCGCTGGTTTCGGCTCCTCTATTTTGTCGAAAAAATGGTTCTTGCGCGACTGGTGCGCAAGTTGTGTTTTTGTTTTTCACCCTAAGCCCTAAATTTTTTTTCTTTTGTTTGTATCGACTCCTCTATTTTGTTTTTTTTTTTTTTTGGGACGGTAGGAAAAAACTTATGTTCGCGGTGGGGCGACGACTTTGTGACAAGCGGTAGAGTGGTGATGGTGATGGCACGAGGTGTGGTGGAGCGGTGACAGCGTGAGGAGCAATGAAGAGACGACGATGGCATGAGGAGATGTGGGGCTGAGACGAGGCAAGGCACGGTGGCACAACGGAACGACAACGACGCGGTGTTGGAATGGATTGTGCATGGGAATGAGAATGGGCTGTACGTGGGAATAGGAATGGAATGAGAATTGTGTTAGGTTAATTAGGGATTTGGACTATGCATGGTATTTTGGGATAGTTTTTTGTGGTTTTTTTTAATTTTTTTAAAATTATTTTGGTTAAGATTTTTTTATTTTTTTGATTTCTAATGATAAAACAAATATAAAAGTAAAACTTGTTTTAATAGATTTGAAAAAAATTCACTAAAGACGAAAAAGCCTTAAAAAAAACCTTTAAATGGATTTTTAAGGCCTTTTTAGGCTCATATGAACTATTTTTTAATTTTTTTGGTTATTTTTCTATTTTTTTAATTTTTTCGTAACGAGATAAATCGCAAAAGTATTTTCATTTAAATTAATGTAAAATAATTTACTAAAAAAACTATATAAGAAGTTTTAAAAAAATTATCTCAAACATTGCCATTATTATGGATGAGTTATCTATTTTGATGATAGGAGTTTTGGAGTTTTGAGCCAGCATCACATCAAATTCCTTAGGAGTTTTGATAAGTGTTAAAATGATTGTTTAGCTTTACATAGGATTCGAAATTTTACATAAGTTTATACTAAAACTATGTAATTTTATAAATAAACTTATTAAAATTATATTGATTAAAAAAATATGTTGATTTTACCTATGCACAAAACTTGTTGGTAATGAATTTTTATTTAGAAATGCATAATATGTTGGGAAAAATAAATAAACTTATTGTACCCAAAAATATGTTAAACTCTTACCAACGCACACAGTTTATCAGTAATGAAATTTTATTTACCGACAATCCACATGTTGAAAAAAATAAATACTGCGTAGGTAAAAGATTTACATCCTGATGGTGGAAAAAAAACTTGGTGCCAATGAAGTCGATGCAACCAAGCCATTGTTACAGTCCGTTTCTGTGAGGTATGCAGGTGAAGAAATTGAAGTTCCTATTGAGTATCAAGGGCTGCCTTCTAAGTGTGATCGATGTAAGTCCTTTGGCCATGTCTTGTCAAATTGTAAAGAGAAAAGTCTAAAGAGGGAGTCAAAGTCTAGCCAAGAAGCAAGGGACCGGGAAGATAAAGATCTTGATAGCCTATCGGAGTCGTCAAGGTCGACTGAATGGGTTAAAGTGAGCAAGAGGAGTAAAGATAACAAGGGAGAGAGTAAGGAGAAGAGAAAGACAATAGTAAAAGATGATGCCAAGGGAAAGAGAAAGGAGAAGAGAGGTACAGAAGTTAAGTATGCTGCCACGAGTGCCACTGTTCAGCCTCGTGGTTCAATAAAGCCTTCTGCTCAGCATCACCATCCATTCTCTGAAACCCAGTTTCGGCCACCAATGCTTAGTTCTGGTGGTTTTGCTGGATGTTTGCTTCCTCCTAGCCCAGTTGCTCTAGCCTCGAAGGTTAACCAAGCGGTTGAAGGTTCCGGATTGCTCAGGTTTTGATGCTGTGGTCGGCTGGTCTCTCTTAGCAGCTGGGATATTTTGCTCCTTCATTAGCTATTTTGGGAGTCTTCCACGCCCAAGTTTGTACATCTTGGATTCTTTTGTATCAGGTTTCGATTGTTGCTGTAAGTCGAGCCGTAGGTTTGGTTTATGGTTCTCTTGTTAAGCTCCTGGTAGCCTGCCTAGTGGTGCTTTGCTTTGTTAATTTTGTTTCTCTTTTGGGTATGTAGTGGTGTGGGTTTTTTTGGGTTGTAAAACCTGGGGCATGCACATGCCAAAGCAATTGCCAATGTACTCACACCCTTCGTCGTCAAAAGTAGTCTTTTAGAAATATATTTTTTAAATGTTGTCACCAATAGTGCATTTTGTTGTAGTGGCATGAGATCTCATTATGATTTGAGTTACGGTCTGGCGACGAAAAATCGTAAAGGAAATATTGGGGCGCAGGGTGTCCTTTGCTGAAAGTTCATAAAGAAATTGCGACATGTGTGTGTGAGTTGCGTTGGGTGTACGCATGTGATGGAAATAATAAAAGACTTGGAACGTGGATTAAAAGTGTGTGTCAAAAAAAGAAAGATTTTTCTAAAAAAATGGATTAAATATTGATGGCGAAATAAAATAAGAGTTTTCTTCGAAAATGGGTTATGCATATGAGTTTGAGAAAAATGATGAAAAGATAAGATGTGAAAATATATGATTAAAGTATTGAATTTTGTGAAAATTAAAAATGTGTTGTGAATATGAGAAATATTGGGAATCGTTGAAATCTTGAGTAACATATTGAAATGGTGAAATTTAATATAGAAAGTGGATCGAAATATGGAAATACGATTATGATTATGGATGTGGAATTGAATTACAAGAAATTTGATACGAGTATGAGTTTTTGATTTGGAAAGAAAATAAACCATCTTTTGAAAAATTAATTATGCAAAAGAATTTTTAAAGAAAAGATGAATGGCACCAAAAAAAAAAAATCTTCTAAGTTATGTTGAGTTTTATGCATACATATATACATATATTTTCATAATCATCTTCCCATATCATGATCATGATTTTGTTTAAACTTTTATCCTATACTTTGGGCTCAGTTCCGTGGATTAATAATTTTTCAGGTGAGACAAGAAAAAAGGCTTGAAGATTTGAAGTATGGACATGAGAATAGAAACCAAGACAAATTGTTGTATCTTTAATATTTCATTTAAACTGTAGCATTATTATTTAATTTGGATGAATATAAATTTAATGTCGTTTATACTTAGTTTTTTTTTTAAGACGATGAATGTAAGATCATAAGGTCAAATTTTATCATGATCTTCATGTAGGTGATGCACCTACTGGTCAGTAATTTACTATTTTAGTTTTATTTAGTTTGAGTTGAAATCGGTGGAAGGGATGTATGCCCGAAGTTGGTATTTTTGGATGTCGTTGAACGGTTTATTGTTGTTGTTGAAGTGTATATTATTATTACAGACTATTTTCATTTGGGATAGTCCAAAAAACATAGGAAATTCTACCAAAATTTTTAAAAAAATCCAGAGTTAGAATATTTTGAGAAATTTTTGAAACAATTTATGATTCTTTGCAAAGGACCTTTCAAATTTGGTTTATAAGTTTTAAAGATAAATTCCTTAAAAAATGAAATTTTCATAAGGGTTTAACTGAAAAATGGTTTAATTGGTTTATGTTTTTATTTATTGGACTATTCTTATAATATTAATATATTATTAGAAAGTTGATGTGTGACATAGTACAAACACCTTACATTAAATAGTTGAAAGATATCCAAGTCAAACCTCAAAACTTAATTTTATTTTTTTGTAAGTTGGTTTATTTTAGGCACTATAGTTTAACATAGTACATAATAAACAAGTTTAAAGAAATTTGTACAAAACCTTTTTGAAAGTCTCAAACCATACTATAACATATATATTTTCATAATTAAACTTGATAAATTAGATAATAAGTTTGTGTAAAATTTGAGTTAGGCAAATCATAAACAAACCCTCCATAGTTCAATTACCAAAAAATCCTTACCAAACATGCAAAGTATGAATTTGGCCTTACGATTTTACAATCATCCTTCCTAAAAGATACTAAAGAGTAAGCAAATTTAATTAAATTTGTCCAAAGTTAGAGATAAAAATATATAATTACAATTTAATCTAAATTACTCCCAAATCAATTCAAAGATTGGGAAAAATTTGCTTCCATAATGAATCCATCACTGCCTTCCCGTTATCATGTAAAAATTGTTTTAAAATAACATGAGCATGGCTCATAGGATAAAAAACTAAGCATGAGTATAAATATGATATGCGAGGATGTAATGAAAACACATAAGTTCATTCAAAACTATATATTTTTTCTTTTCATTGAAACCATCATCCCGCATAACTAGTTTTCACTCCCCAAAACCATTTCTAGGTTTCATTTACTCATTAACCCAATTCCATAATCAATTGTTCATTTTTTATATTCATAACTGTGTTTATCAAGCATTCCAAGTTAGCATAACTCAGCGTACACATACCCACACGCTTTCTGGACTTTCACCATCGGACACCACATGCCCTAACTAGATTATTGGTACATTGCAGTCTTTCACCATCAGACACCAAGGGCCCTAACTGAAGTTCAATGCAAGATTTCAGGTCTTTCACCTTCGGACACTATGTGACATAACTAGAATTCAATACATGATTTTCAGACTTTCACCGTCAGACACTACGTGTCCTAACTAGAATATTGCCAAGTCCAACCCAATCATGGTTCTTCACGTCAATACACAAACACACACAAACACATAAGTCTACCAAATTCAACACATGGACCTCTAATATCATCGATTGGGCTAGGGGTTCAACCAATACATCCCAATTTTTCAATTCACAAGGTTTTATCCAAATTTCCAAATTTCAACATTTAAACAAATAGACTTCCTCATGTCCAAATTTTATGCAAATAAAATCAATTTCATGGATTTAGGCCAAAGAACCCAAAATCCCTAATTTTCATGGTTTTTAACAAAACCCAAACCATAGTTTAAGGATTATCAATTCAACATATTATTCTCAACACATATACAAGATATGTTTGACATATCTATCATCAATTTTATGAATATCATCATAAAAGTCGAACATCTAACCTAGGGCTTCCAAAAATTCACTATTTTTAAGCTTGAACAAGCTATATACTCAATATTCAAAATATACAACTCATATCTTATTATTGATCAAGAAAAGTCTTAGATCCTACCTCTTGATACTCAAGAAAAGCAAGGAAGCTAGCTTTTAAGATCAAACCACCAAAAGATGCAAATCTACTAGAGAAAAACCTCCAAATCTAATGACGGAGTTCTCAAGCTTCCAAGGGTTGTAAAAACCAAGCTTCCTAGCTTCAAATCAACCTAAACAAGCCCTAAGGAGCCTCAAGAATCCATCACTAATGTTTTCTAAGGTTTTTAGAGAGAGAGAGAGAGAGAGAGAGAGAGAGAGAGAGAGATAGTTTAAAAAGAAAAAACATGCTTCGTTGCGTTTTTAAAAACACATTGCCAGCGGGGCGCTCGAGCGCTTTGCGAGTACGTCGGGAGCGCCTGAGCGTTGCTCTTTGGAAGTCACTGCCCATGATAGGAATTAGCGACATTTCTCATCAATGACATTTTTTATGTATTTAGCGACATTTCAACAATTTAGTGACATAAAAGGTCGAAGCTCAACAAAACTCACCGAAATCATCAAAAATAATAGTACTAATGTATCTACCAACATACATATACGATAATCCAATAGCTTTATGCACAAATTAAAATATTTTTTTCTCAAAATTAAACACCATAACCCAAAATGCATAAACCTTTAATATCAAGAATTAATATCAAGCTAAAATAAAAAGGGACCGGATCCCTACAACCCTCCCTCCTTAAAATATTTCCTTCGCAAAATCAAACGTACCTCAAGTAATGAATATGTCTAGATACTTAGAATGAATTTCCGCTTCCCATTTCCAAGTTGTCTTCTCAACGCCATGATGGTGCCAAAGGACTTTCATAAGAGGAATAGTCTTTCCCGACAAGACTCGCTCCCTCGTAACGTCATCGTCCACTTTCAACTCTTTCCGATTCAAAACATACAAAGGATCGGAATGGCATTGCCACAACATAGACACATGGAACACATTATGCATGGATGAAAGCTGAGGCACTAATGCTAGACTGTAGGCTACCTTTCTAGTCCTCTCAAGGATCTTGAAAGGATCGATGAAATGTGGTGATAACTTACGAATCTTTCCAAACCTCATAAACCCCTTTCACAGTGAAGCATTCAAGAACACGTGTTTCCCAACTTCAAACTCCAATGACCATCTCCTTCTGTCCGCGTAGCTCTTTTGACGATTTTGTGCTGTAATCAAATGCTCTTGAATAACAACAACATTCTCTCTTGTATCTCATACTAGGTCCAATTCCACAATGGCCTTCACTCCTATTCCAGCCCAACATACGGGTGACCTACAAGGTTGACCATACAATGCCTCAAATGATGTCATCTCGATACTGGACTTATAACGTTGTTATAGGTGAACTTGGCTAATGGTAGATGGTTCTCCAAAGAACCCCATGTTGGGATTATATACTAAAAGCCATGCTTTTATATATTTTTATCGTTGATCCCTGGCATATTAATGAGAAACCAATTGAGAGGTTATGCATTTACTATTTCATATTTATTACATGTATGATGTGTGAATGCATAATCCGTATATTCTGTCCAGTATTTGACTCGGTGCATGAACCGTGGAAGATCGGGTCATAGGTTCTGACAGAATATATAGGTAGGCTCACAATCACAATGGACCTAGACAATCCATTGGTATGATTGTAGCACATCGTTATATTAACTTGTCTTTGCTAGGTCGGATGGCTTGGAGGAAATCTTGCACTAAGTGAGAAGAGCAATTAACCCCAACAAATGTTGGACTTCTCAAATGAACATCAGGGACATCCGGATCATAAGGAACATACCTTGTAGCCATTCTACAGTATCACCTTCAAAAAAGGAAACCTTCATACAAGGCATCTACCTCAAGGGTTCACATTTCGTCATCCTCACGCTCCCCCACTTAATTTTCATCTACATTCCCTCATACAAAGCACTCCCGTTCATACATACCTAATCGTACACGATTCACAGCGCAAAACAAGGCACGAGAATGTATGGTTCACGATAGGAAAACCACCACATCCACGTAAATCGCTCCGGGTAACTACCTAACTCATAGGTTTAACCCATTCTCAAGTATCCATCACTATCCTACTCCTGCGGGAAAGATACTCGCTAACCGAGAAACAACAAATCAATCACGAGGCATGCTAACATCTATGCACATAAGTACAGCAACACATCATCACATACTGAGGAGGCTTCTTGGAATGATATCTCAATCCACACCACACGTCTGGATTTCCAAGTAGAATAGGCGTTCGTGAGGCGCTCTTCTAAATAGAACCCCAAACTAGTAATTAGGATACCGAAGCAAGAAACATCATCCTCGAAATCCTACCTCCATATACACAAAATCACATAGCATGCGTAGATAAGTCCTCATCACTAGATGAGCATACAAACACACTCATATCATGAATGCAACATGCAACTCTCTCGGCATAACACACAACCCTTCCCACGGTCTCAAGGTATCCTAACCTAGAGCTCTGATACCAAAATGTAACAACCCGCGATTTTAACCACATAACCTATTTATTTAATGTAAAAGAAAAACTTAATTTAAATTTTAATCTTTTTATTTTCCTGAAGTATTTACACTTAAGCCCAAACTAAAATAAAAACTTTACCCAACTTCAAGAATTTTTGTATACAAACCCAAATTCACACAACTGTACCTGGAGTTCCTGTGTCTCACATGCATGCAGATCATGCACAACCATCAAGCTATACCATCAATCTCTGAAAACTTAAGTTCTTTATTCTGGATATACTTCAATTCTTAACATTCTTCTCTCTCCTACCTGAAAAATGTTAAATAAACGGGCTGAGCCCAATGTAGGAAAATAGACAGAATAAACCGCAAAATGATATAGAAAGTTGGTTATGCAGCAATATAAGTAAAAGATTTTAAAGATAAGACCATAATTGTTTTTGTAGTTCAAAACCGTGCCTGCATAACCAAATTTTACTATAAAACCTCATTTTTTCACGAAAATTTTGAATATAAAAACATCAGTTGAAAAACCATGTTTTCTTTCCATTAATCTTAACTCATAACCTCAAGATGGTAGTAATTTACACTTTATACACTACCAAGTCTACGTTGCTATGTGGAAATAGAACTAATCCTACACATGATAAAATTGTCTCTACGTCTCAAGTCATGTCACGTGATACCTAAAAAAAATGGTATACTCTTATCTATGTAGAGTGTGATATATGGTGCCACGTGTCAAAGCTGTAAAAAGAGGCTAAAGTGTTACGATATATGCCTCTACATCACACAAATGATAATATGATCATGCTCATTTGAATAATGCACACATAATCCACACCAAGCACCATGTATCGTAATGTAAACGAGTTATGTCCCATATCATGACTCATTTGAATACGCGTATTACAATTAAAATCATCATATCATGGATAAAATTTTCAGGAGTTTTCCGCATGATGTTCAACAAATATAGATAGTCCAAAGATATCAAGATATTTAAACAAAAATTTTCATAATTAAACTTCCACCCAACTTAACACATTCAAATACTTTTCAGAATTTAGGGTTGAGTTCATAAATTCCCAACA
>JAULLG010566290.1:0-10150 GCA_035668355.1 Sarracenia leucophylla
GTATTTAATTTTTTCGTTAAGTAGATAATTAATTAGGGATTATTTAGAATTCGGGTAATTAATTGCTTTTTGCAAAATTAAATAAGTAAAGTTTTTTTGTTTGTTTTAATGAAATTAAATATTGAATTTTTAATTGATTAAAATCGGATTTATTTTAATCGATAATTAAAAAGTTGTTTAACAGTTTAAAATATACAAAAAGATAAAACCCTCGGTTTTTTAAAATATTAATTGAGAGAAGGGTTTTTTCAAAGATAAATCATACGGTCTCCAGCACACGTTCGTTGGAGATATGATTATAACTCACGTGTCGTCTTTGATTTCGGTCTCCATGAAGAAGGGTTATAATCATGGCATCTCCGGTACGAATCTTCGACATGAGTTAATTCGAAATGTAGTGCAAAGTAGCTCTCACACATACCGGACTCGAGGCTTTAACATGGGATTTTCAAATTAATGGTTATACACTTGACCCATGGATAAAAATATCATCCCAGAGGAGTCACTGTTTTTATTTATGAGGACCGAAGGTAATTGGTTGTTTAATTACTTAAAATATATCTGAAAATAAAAACATATTAGTTCTTTGTTCGTTAACTATTAGACGTCCACACTACGTGGAGTAATTAGTTGATGTGACTGTGGACGGATTGATTTTGTTGTGATATCTTCTAAGAGGGATTAATAGATTGGTGTGTCTGTCCGGACAGTGATGGATTAGTAGACGTCCACACTGTGTGTCCTGCTTAATGACAAAGGTTTCGAGCTGCCAATAATTCTTTTAAAATTAAAAGATTGAGGGACCCTTAATTTTTCAAAGAATTAAAAAGATTTCTCTTTTGTTTCTCATGATTTAATAATGGGATCTTTCAATCCACATGCGGTGAATCTCAAAGAACACAAATTAATTAGACCTAATTTTATAAAATGGAAATGGAATCTCTATATTGTCGTAACTTCTGACGAATATAGATTTGTGTTATTTGATCCAGGCCCACCCGCTCCTAATAGTGAATCTTCTAAAAAATGATTCGGAACTATCTGGTTTAGGTAAAGACTGATAGGATGGCATGTTGCAACATCTTTACTTCCATGTCAGATGTTTTGCAAAGCCAGTATCAGTCTATGGAATTTGCAGCTGATAAGATCTTTAGTCTTTTAGAAATGGTTGGTGAGCAAGGTTGGGCAGTAAGGCAGGTTGCCATGATTAGTCTTGTGAACATGAACATGGTATAGGGTACTCTAGGAAGGGACCATGTTTCGAAGATGATCGGTCATCTTAATGGGTTGGAGGTCCTTGCAAACAAGATTGATGTAGAAACCCCAGTAAATATTGTGTACCAGTAACAACCAGATTCATTTAAGCTATTATGTCTAAATTTTCTTTAGCGGAGTCATTGAAAGAATTAAAGGCAGTAGAGGGTGTTATCCAGAAGTCGAACCATGTGCTTGTTACACAAATGGTTTCTCCTTCTAGGCCAAGATGTGGTAAGAAGGAGAACAAAGAGGTGCAACAGGATAATGCACAACAAGGTTAAGGTGCCTAAGGGTAGTTACTATTACTGTCAGAAATCGGGGTATTGGAAAAGATATTGTCCTGACGGAAAGAACAACAAGGTTGCAGGTAAAGCCTTATCTTTAGTTGAAGTATCATGTTTAGCGGTTGTATCTACGAAAACCAAGTATGTAGATATAGGAGCCATTCATTATGTCTACAATTTATGGCAAGGGTTTCAGGTGACCAAACAACTAAAAGATGGCAAGGTTTACCTTCAGATGGGGAATAACTGCTAGGAAACTTTTACTGCAGTGGGAGATGTAGTTCCAGGTTTCAATAGAATTAGATGTGTAATTTTAAAGAACATTTGTATGTACCACAAATCAGAAGGAATTTAGTTCTTGTTTCTTGATTGGGCATTGACAGATATTGTGTTTACTACAATCAGTAATTTTACAATATTAAGGTTGGCAAACTCCTCATTTGACATGGTACATTGGATAATGGTTTTTATATTTCACACCCGATTATTTCTATAGTTCAAAACGATGAGGTAAATAACGTACATGTTTTACCACTAAATAGGAGAGGTTTCTCATTGAACCAAACACTACTTTGGCATCTTCGTTTGATCATCTTAATCTAAAAAGGATACAAAGATTGGTATAAAATGAACCTTTGAGTTCATTTGAAGTGAAGGCACTTCAAGTCTGCAAATACTTTTTAGATGGTAAGATGAAGAAGAGGTCCTTTACGGGCCAAGGCTCTTAGAGTCAAATAAGTGTTGGGATTGGTTCATTCTGATGTATGCGGTCAAATGAATAACCAGGCAAGAGGTACATAAAACCCCATGATCAGGGTGGTGAATACCTCTTAGGAGTTCAAGGACTATTTGTCTGGATATAGGATTACATCCCGGTTGTCTACACTAAGGATGCCTCGGTAGAATGGTGTAGCGGTGAGGAGGAATAGATTCCTTAAGGATATGGTAAAGTACATGGTAAGTTGATCGGATTTACCACATTTGTGTTGGGGATTTACGTTAGAGACAACGACATATATGCTGAATTTGGTACCTACTAAGGCAGTTCCCGATATCCCTATGGAGTTGTGGGCTGGGCGTATGCCAAGTCTTAAACATTTTCGAATATGGAGTTTCCAAACACATGTGTTAGTGGGAGATGTAAGTATGGTGGAATCGAAGATGAAAGTTTGTTTCTTTGTAGGGTATCCCAAAGGAACTAAGGGTGGTTTATTCTATAATCCTAATAATCGAAGGGTATTTGTCATTATAAATGCAAGATTCGTAAAATATGATTACGTAATAAACCACAAACCCTGGTCATAGATTGTTCTAGAAGTGGTTAGGACTGGATATATGGTACAATCGGAAAATATACCTGATGTCCAGAATGAGACACCGCCTATCGCGAGTACACAGGAGAGACCTCGTCGTGGTGTGAGGGTTCTTCATCAACCTGAGTGGTTCACGTTCTTGGGAGAGTCACTCAACAAGATCCCAGAAGAACATGATACTGAACCTAGAAATTATAATGTGGCACTTCTAGACAAGGATGTAGACTTATGGCAAAAGGCTATGTAATCTGAGATAGAGTCTATGTACTATAATCAGGTCTGAGAGCTTGTAGAACCATTAGATAGGATAAAACCCATTGGGTACGAATGGATCTACAAGAAAAGGAGATGAGTGGACGGGAAGGTGAAAACCTTTAAGGCTAGACTTGTGGCAAAGAGGTTTACTCAGAAAGAAAGGGTTCGATTATGAGAAAACTTATTCACCAGTGGCCATGCTTAAGTCCATTCGGATTCTCTTATCCATTACTGCGTATCTCGACTACGAGATTTGGAAGATGGACATCAAGACGACATTCCATAATGAAAGTATTGACGAGAGCATCTATATAATACAACCAGACGGTTTGACCAGACGAGAGCATCTATATGATGCAAGCATTAAAGTCTTGGAATACTCAATTTAACCAGGTGATCAAAAGTTTTGGCTTTGATCACTGTCCTATCGAATATTATATGTACTGAAAGTGTGATGGAAACAAGGTAGTGTTTCTCGTCATCTATGTTGATGACATTCTCCTAATTAGTAATGTTGTGGGGTTGTTGTCTTCGGTGAAGTTATGGTGATCAAGTCAATTTGACATGAAGGACTTGGGAGAAGCGGGCCAAATCATTAGGATCAACCTCTTGCGAGATTGATCACGTAGGATGTTGGGATTATCCCAATCCCATTATATTGATGTGATAATTGCTCGATTTGGCATAAATATTCCAAGAAAGGATTGCTTCCTTTCAGATTTGGAATTTCTCTATCTAGGGATTAGTGTCCTAGGACACCTCAAGAGATAGAGAGGATAAGAGGTATTTCTTATGCTTCGGTGGTGGGAATTCTCATGTATATCATACTCTGTACTAGACTGGATACCTCTTACGTTGTTGGCATGGTAATCAGATAATAATCCAATTTAGAGGAGAGAATTTGGCTGCGGTCAAGAATATACTCAAGTACGTAAAAGGGATTAGGGAGTATATGTCGGTGTACCTGGCTAATAGTCTTGTACCCCTTGGGGTATGTAGACTCGTATTTCCAGGATGATAGGGATTCTAGGAGGTCCACCTCTAGTTGTGTGTTTTCTTCGGGAAGGCACATTAAGAGGAAGTATTGTCTCATCTGGGAGACTATACAACGTGGAGACGTTGTGGTATACATGGTTACGTCTACGGATAACTTGGCGGGACCTTTTACATAAGTAAAAGCATTAGGTGTCAGATGTGTACCTGTATGGCTTTGAGTATAAGTGGGTGATTGTTGGGTTAGTATACTTAAAAACAATGCATTTATGTATTTTATTATCATTGATTCCTAGTTTATTAATGAGAAACACTTGAGAGATATTTGCATTTACTGTTTCGTATCTATTGTCTGTATAATGTGTGAATGCATAGTCCGTATATTCTGTCCAATATTTCACTCGGTGCATGAAGCACGGAAGATTGGGTCAAAGGTTCTCGAAAATATAGAAGTGGGCTCACAATCGCAATGGACCTAAAAAATCCATTTGTACGATTGTAGCACATCGTTATAGTAGCCGGTCTTGGCTAGGTCAAACGACTCGAATTTCGATTTGGGAATTTGATGTTCGAGCTCGATGTATTAGTACACTTGGAGTGTATTGAGCAGGATCATTAGGATGATAAATTCTATACTAGTTAGGGCCAGAAGTTCAGTCAGGGCCTTTGTGGAATAAGTCCTGATTCGTGTGAGAATGGATCTAATTAGGGGTTGAGTTAGGGATATCCGGTTTTCTCGTATGGTTAGCCCGAATCCTATACTTCCTCGTGATCCCTCACGTAGCCAATTTATATGCACAAGTTTTTGGTTCCCTTCAGTTATTATTTAAATTAATTCGATCGTCGAATTTTTCGACGGGACGGTCAGGGTATTAAATTAAATAACAAGGGGAATAATTGGCAAAGTGGCATATTAGGGATTTATCCCTAGGGTGGCCAGCCCTAATAGGAGAGGGAACAAGTTATTTTTGGTGAGTGTATATTCCTTATTATCTTTAAGGTAATGAAATATACACTTAAGGTTATTTTAAAATACATTGTATATATTAAAATTAAATAAAAATTAGTTGTCTCTCACTAATATACATGGCTGGCCCAAGGGGAATAATCTATATATGGTCGTGTATTTTTTTATGCAATTTTAGGAAGGTGATATATACATATATCTCCAAATGCATAAAGGAGAAATACATAACACTTTAGGGAGAATTAACCTATTCTCACGACACCATTGCTGCAACCCCCTCCCTCTCCCTTGTGATTTTTATAGAAGTCTTGGAGTGGTTCGAAGTGTGTTCGAAGCCTAAGGACCTGATTTGGATCGGTGTCCACACGCCAGAATCAAGACGTGCACCGGGTCATACGCGAGAAGGTCACCGAGTGGTCTCGAATCACAACGTGGAATCTAGAAACTTTGTTACAAGTTTCGAAAGGTATATTTCGATCTTAACTCGAAATAATTTTTTAGCTCTTTCATGAAAAACGCGACGAGACATTTTTTACGGTCACATCATCGTCAAAAAATTTTAAAACTCTACTATGCGGATTCTAACGGCTCTTACTCAGTATGGTCCCAAAATAGTTGTCTCACCCACATCCACCCAACAGATGGGTGATCTACACATTCGTCTGTTTAAGGCCTCGCAAGGTACCAATCCTATGCTCTATTGATAGGTATTATTATAGATAAACTCAACTAATGGCAGATGTGTTGGGATAGTATACTAAAAGTCATGCTTTTACGTGTTTTTATCCTTGATCCCTGGTATATTAATGAGAAAACAATTGAGATGTATTTGTATTTACATTTTAATATCCATTATGTCTATGATGTATTATGCATAGTATGTATATCTTGTCTAGTATTTGACTCATCGCATGAAGCGGAGAAGATCCGGTCAAAGGTTTTGATAAATATACAAGTGGACTCATAATCGCAATGGCCCCGGGTAATCCATTGGTATGATTGTAGCACATCATTTGAGTAGCTGATCTTGGCTAGGTCGGACGGCTCGAATTTCGGTCTGGGAATTTGATGTCCGAGCTCGATGTGTTAGTATACTGGGAGTGTATTGAGCAAGATCATTAGGTTGATCAATTCTATACTGACTATATGAATTGATCCACATCTTATATTTATCGTGGATTGCATGTACTCTTAATCCTGACGTGATTGATTGAATCATGCTCGGATAATGCGCAGTGCTTTGAGTCACCAATGGTTCAGATTTCGATATTGAGATCAACATGACCGGTGGGTTGGGTACTATCATTATTCGTTCGATGGTTGATAATCAACTGATGGAAAACACACCCGACTTAGGTTGAGGAGTTTCCCCTCGTGTGCTATGCTTATAAGTTGATTGTGACAAACCTGTACAGTGGATCGGTTGATCCAGCATACTCAATAAGTTAAGCGGTACGGGTGCGAGGAAAAGAGGATTTTCGAACCGGGTTGTCAGTAACCTAATTCGATTATCGGAAATTCATATCTTAAATGTAGGGAGACTACAGTGCAATTGATAATTGAAAACACGAGACACAAACCGATTTTAGGGCCGGAAGTTCAGTCAAGTGCTTTAGTGGAATAAGTCCTGGTTCGTTCGAGAAAGGATCTAACTTGAGGATTGAGTTAGGGATATCTGGTTTTCTCGTACGGTTAGCATGAGTCCTATACTTCATCGTGATCCCTCACGTAGCCCGATTAAATGTGCAGAAATATTTCTTGTTGGTTTCGGTAATTATTTAATTTAATTCAATCGTCAGATTTTTCGTCGGGACAGTCGGGGTATTAAATTAAATAATCTGGGACGGTTTTGGAATTTGGCACACCTAGGGATTTGATCACTAGGTGGCCGGCCGTAGGGCATTGTATTTTCCTTTATAATTTTGCTAGGATATATTCACATATATCTTGGGAGCAATTTTTTAGGAATAATAATATATGGTGGAGAATTTTAACGAAGAGAATAATTCTTTCTCTCTGTTTCCTTCCCCTTATGGCCGGCCACCTATGGTATATTTATATATATAATTTTATGTATATATTATGTATAATATATTTAGAAGAGATATATTTATGTATCTCTCTCTCTATATATATATATATATCTGGACATATATCATTAAAGGGATATATATATATATATATATATATATATATATAAATACATGGATTTTTTGTGTGTGCCAAACCCTAGACCTAGTCGTTGGCCTCTCCTTGATTGGATACAGTGCCCACACGCCGTGGTCATTGTAGTGCACCCGGGATATACGCGAGAAGATCATGGGGTGGTCTCGCCACAACATGTGGATTCTAGAAATTCTATGATGAATTTCAATCAATATAATTCTATCTCGTTCCATGTATGACTTGCTTATTCATGAAAAACACGAAGATTACGGTTTTCGCGGCCCCGTAATCGATCCTAATTTTTTTAAAAAACTTCCGCTACACTGACTCTAATAGTTGTGAGAGAGTCAGGCTTACGTTTTTCATGAAAATTTGTCGTTAAGATCCGGTCCTGTGGATGTATGAATGTATGTTTTACTTTTATCGCATTTAACTGAAAGTATCCCGACGGTTTTTAAATTGGGATTAGGATCTTTGTACACCTCCTACATGGGGCATAGGTTTTTTGCGATGCAATATTTTATATTCATGCATTTTTCTGGATCTATCCTGTAATACGAACCACGTTGAACGAGGATCAAAAATGGAGAAGAAAAATGCAAGAAGCGGCGGCACATAATCTTCTGGCAGATTCGGACTGCCCGTTTCGGGCTTTGTTTTGGGGGCTTTCGGGGAATTTTTTTGACGCGATTTTTTTCTCTAGAATTAAGTTCAGTCCGTTAGCATTACAACGGTGGGTCATAGGTTAGAAGGAGACTATGGGAAGTGGTCCCAAAAAATGTTCAAAATTCGTCACGCAGTATGGTGGCTAAACAGTAAAACGGTACTTTAGTGATTTTTTTTCAGAGGACCTAGACATCATCTTTCGATGCAATTTTTGGAGGAGATGATGATCATTATGTTGCCTACGTACCATAATTTTTTGAGGGTTCGGGTCCAACAAAAACCTGGCCATACAGGCTCTAGAAGATGGAGGCACACTAGCAGGAAGCAGCAACAGATTTTCAGCTTCCGTAAGGGCTGTTTGGGCTTTTTATTTCGGTTTTTTTTCCGGTGTTCCAACGGTGGTCTGAGGCTGTGACGGTGTCCCAGGGGTTGAGGAAGAAGATCGGGTCTTCGAAGGCTTGAATAGGGTTTCCTAACCCTAAGGATTTAATATTTAATCTGAGGCCGTCAGATTAAAAGATTAAATCAAATGAACGGATCGTAACAAATTAAATTATTTATTTATTTTTGATGTTATATTTATTTATTTATTTATTTTAATTAATTACGTGGCTGGATTTTTCATTTTATTTTATTTATCTTTTATGTATGATTTTTACAAATCTAGGAATATTTGGAAAATGGTTTTAATAAAATAATAAATCCAAGCAATTTTTTAAAATGGAATATAAGTAGACAATTAAAAGTTATTTAGTTTTGCGATAAGTAGTAATTAATTAAAGTTTTTTTTTTTCAAAATCGGGAAAATAATTTCTTTTCATAAAATTAAATAAGTAAACCTTTTGTTTATTTTAATGAAATTAAACATGCGATTTTAATTGATTAAAGTCGGATTTTATTTTAATCAGATAATTAAAATATGTTTAATTTTTAAAATAAACAAAAAGGTAAAACCCTTGGTTTTAAAATATTAAGTGGGAGAAGAATTTATTCAGGGATAAATCCTACGGTCTCCATCACACCTTCGTTGGAGATGTGATTTTAACTCGCGTGCCGCCTTCGATTTCGGTCTCCCCATCGGAAGGGCTATAATCATCGTATCTCTCGTATGAATCTGCGAAATGAGTTAATTTGAAATGTAGTGCAAAGTGGGGCTCGCACACACCGAGCTCGGTACTTTGTCATATGGTTTTCAAATTAAATGTGATGGTTGTACACTTAATCCGTGGATAAAAGTATGCTCACCATCGGAGTCACTACTTTTATTTGCGGGGACCAAAGTAATTGTCTATTTAATTACTTGGGATATATCGGGAAATAAAAACCTATTAGTTATTTGTTCGTTATTTGGTTAGACGTCCACACTATCATGGCCTGATCAATTATTGTGACTCTGGGCGAATGGTTTTTGTTGTGATACTTCCTTAGAGGAATTAATAGACAAGTATGTCTGTCCGGACAGGGATTGATTAGTAGACGTCCACACTATCGTGACATGCTTAATCACAAAGATTTTGGGCTGCCAATAATTCTTTTAAAATTAAAATGTTGAGGGACCCTAAATTTTTCAATGGAATTAAAAAGTTTTCTCTTTTGTTTCTCAGGATTTAATATGGAATCTTTCAATCCACTTGGGGCGAAACTCAATGAACACAAAATTTTTAGACCTAACTTTATCAACCGGAAAAGAAATTTAAATTTCATCCTAACCTCAAACAATTATGGATTCGTGTTGTTTGATCCATCTCCACCCGCTCCTGATAGTGGATCTCCCGAACAGGAGGTCCGGGACTATCCGAAGTGGTTGAAAGCTGATTGGATGGCACATTGCTACATCTTGACTTCCATGTCAGATGTTTTGCAAAGCCAGTATCAGTTTATGGCAACTGCAGCTGATAGGATCCTAAACCTTACAGAAATATTTGGTGGTCAGGATCTGGCAACATGGCAAACTCCCAAAGAGGATCGTATGAATACGAACATGGTTGAAGGTAATGCTGTAGTTGTCGATTCATGTTTAGCGGTTGTATCTACGGAGACCTGGTGTGTAGATACAGGAGCCACTAATCATGTCTGCAATTCATTGCAGGGGTTGCAGGTAACCAGACAACTTAGAAATGGCGAGATTTACCTGCACATGGGAAGTGACTCCCACGTATCTGCTATTGTAGTGGGAGACGTGGTTCTTGATTTTGGTAGAAATAGGTGTTTAATATTAAAGAACAATTTATATGTACCTCAAATTAGGA
>JAULLG010566398.1:0-10149 GCA_035668355.1 Sarracenia leucophylla
CCTCACCAAGGAGGACAAAGCCCTGACACTACCGTTGCTGCTGCAACTTTGTTTCAAAGTTCTTTTGAAGACTCATTACGGCTTAGAGGTTGAGCCCGCAATCAACTCCGTAAAGGTTGGAAGGATAGCCTAGAAATCCTCCAAGTGAAGGTCGGAAGATAGCCTCGAATCTTCTGGGTAGAAGGATAGCCCATAAATCCTTTGTACTGGTTTGGAGAGCACCCAAAAGCTCTTCCCTATAGTGGAATCCTCAAGTGCGCTTGAGAGAGTGGACGTAGGTCGGGATTTGGCCGAATCACTATAAACCCCGTGTATTGTGGTTTGCATGTTTTTCCCTCTATCTCTTTATTCTTGTGCATGTGTTTGTTTATTTGATTGCACGCACACCTTATATTATTGTATTTATCGCTTCCGCACTTAGAATTTAACTAAGGTTAAAAAGAGATTAAAATTTGTTAAGTTTTCTAGTAAACCTATTCACCCCCTCTAGGTTTCACATCTGGGCCAACAATTTTGGGCGAGCTTCGAGTCGCACCTCGGTGTCATGTCCCGACTCTGGCTGATTAAAATTCTTCATGAAAACACACTTCCTGTAGTGACCTAATACGTAATTTATTTTAATATTTATTATTTTCTCTTATGGTTAATTTAAAGTAAGTAACGAGCTCTATTGGGTATATTTGATGCCAGCAATTATGAAAAAAGGGGTTAAAAAACATTTTTTAATAAAAAATTTTGTGTTTTATACCAGTAGGGACTGCTCGAGCGGTCCAAGGTCTGCTTGAGCAATCATTCGGTTTCATAATTTAAATTGATGAGTTAGGGTTTTTATTTCATCATAACCATTCACTTCCTCTTTAGACTGCGGCGAAAAATATCTCCAGACCTTCCAAAGCTTCTGTCTTAATCAGTTTCAGTTCGTAAGAGAGTGGGAAGGTTAAGAAGGACTAAGGTATGAGAGGTTTGAGAGGTTCTCTCTCTAACTTTCCCCCTCTCTCTAACTTTCCCTTTTGGGTAAAATATTCAAATTGGCTTCGGACGTCTAAAGCACATAGGGTTGCGGTGGGAGAGAAAACCAGAGGAAATCTTAAGGGAAAATCGATTGCCCCGTCCGAGATAAAGGTCGATGTCAGGTCTGCGGTGTCCAACCAGGCAAGGTTTCCAAACACAGAGTGGGAGAGGAGATCTGCAGGATGCCCCTCCGGGTAAGTTGCAGATGCTAGTTTTGCACTTGATTAGGATGAGATCGAGCAAGGCGGAATGACGACGACTCTTGGAGAAGATTGGCTCGATCATGGGAGCCATTCTAGAACAGCAGGGTTACATGTGAGTCTCAATCGGGGAGATTGAAGGGCTGGATATGGTGAAGCTACGATTAAAGGTACAAGAGAGGCATTTTTAGAGTGCGCTTGGGGTAAACAGGTTCCCACTATCCATAAGCTTTTTTCAGACGTCGATCAAGGAGAAGTAGAGGGAAGCAAGAGGAAGAAACCTAGCTCTCTAGACAGCGACCTAGAAGGGCACGGAGGTATCAAGGTTAGTAGCATCTACACCATTTTCGTGGATAATCTCCCAGATCAAATACAAGAACATGGGCTATCTAGGGTTTTCCAGTAATGTGGGTATGTTTTTGATGTTCTTATTCCATTAAAAAGAAGATGGAAGTCTAGATCTAAGTTTGGTTTAGTGAAGTTTGTGAGCATGGAGGCTGTGTTTGACGCCATCTCTAGGTTTAATGGCGTATGGTATATAGATTATAGAATTTCCATTATGAAAGCACATTACGATATCCATAGTAGAAGTACTATGAGGGACCATAGGCATATAAACGCCCCATAATCCAAAGCTTTAGGCCAGGGGTGTAGGGAGTTTGGCCCATCCTCTCATATCCCGCGTATAGACTGTGGTGCCAGGAGGGTGGTGGCTAAGGAGATTAATGACGGTTGGATCAAGACTTGTCTTGTAGGCATTTTAAATCATCCATGGAAGCTTGAAGAGCTCTTGGATGGTTTTTAGGAGTGGGCTATTTCACCACCTGTTATCAAGCCTCTCGGTGGTCCCAAAGTTCTCCTACAATTTTTAACTATGAATAAGAAATCTTCTTTCCAGCAAATGGGTAGGGACCAAGTTGAGAAGTTCTTTGACGTTGTCTACGAATGGAGTTACAGAGAGCCAATTTCTCACGGGAAAGCCTAGATTTCTATCCTGGGGGTTCCTTTGCATACATGGTGTGAGAATACTTTCTCTATGCTGGGAGATCTATAGGGCTCAACCATTCGCGTGGACTCTAGAACAACAGATAAGGAGGATCTGGAAGCCGGGTATGTGCTTATCTATACTGAGCATATAGATACTATACACCAATATTGTGAGTTAAAGGTAAGGAAATTCATCTATCCCATTGTTTGCATAGAAAGGTGTCCTCTAACACAGGCTAGTTTTGTTGGTAAGTCTATTGAGTATACTCACAATCCAGATTGGTGAAAATCAAAGGAGATGGGCGAGATGGGGAGCATAGCTGGACCCGACCATAAAGTCGTTCCTGGTTTTAAGGAGCAGAATGATCCAATCTCCTGACCCATTGAGAGGGGTATAACTCGAGTTTTAGTTTTGTTGGTACGGTGGTTGAGGAGACAAACACCATAGGTAAAGGATCCAATAGGCTGGTTGCAGAAGAAGACCCTATAGTAGACAGGTCTCCCAACGACTATGAATTGATGCATTACAACATGTCTGAATGGGAGGAGGAGGAAAAGGCTATCAAAAGGACCAAGAGTAAATCCAAGGGTAAAAAAAAATCCTCTACAGAGGATAAGAGTTTGAAGCCCAAGCATAGAAAGGCCAAAGCGAGGAAAGGCAATCTGATGCCCTAGGTGGCCCCTTCGGCTAAACCGAGTGAGATCCAAGCTTCCGTTTCATCTTCAAACATTAGGCATAGGAACTATATGCTAAGGAAAGAGGCTGAGATGGTCATGGAGTCTGGAAAGCTTTTGGGCATCAATTACGGGGGAGTAGAGGAGAAGTCCATCAAAAGGATTATGAAGATGAAAAACATAGACATAAATCAGTTAGAGGAATTCTAGCTGCGTCTATGGTGTCATAGCTGTCTATATAGGTGTGTTGAAGCAATTTGGCAAGCTTATTCGTTGGTTTTTGTGTGTAGCAGTTTTCTATTTGTTTTGGTGCTCCATCTTTTTTCTGCTGCAAAGCTATCTTGCAGTGGCAATATCATTTCCTTATGCTGCATCAGATAGTTCTTTTGCTGCATTTTTCGAGTATGATTTTCGGGTCTGGTGGGGGCGAGGAGTGGGGTAGTCCCGGTAGCCTTTCTTATGTTCTCTTGATGCATAGTCTGTGCTACTGATATGGGAGATGCATATGTTTCCTTTAATGATCCTCGGTCCTCATAGTTGCTCCTGTGGCTTGGGTTAAGGTTTTTATTGAGACATAATCTTCTTCTCGTATATATTCAGATTTTGGGATTTGATTGTGATAGTGAACATTTTCAAGTTTAATTTCATACTTTATGCTCAACTTATATTCAGAGGTTTGGGTTTGTTTTCTGTTGGTGGTTTGGAGAGAGGCCGCCAATAGCTGGTGGTGGTTGGGTTTGGGTAGATTTGCTCCGATTTGGGAAGTTTTCTGCTAGTGTCTAGGGAAGCTTCTTGGTCTCGTTTGTTGTGGATTTTTGGTTTGGTTTGATAGTTTAGCTAGACTTTGGAAGGGGATTAGGTTGAGCAAGTTCCATAAGCACTTGATGGATTAGCAAATTAGGTAATTATCAAACTATGCAAATTATGCAGTTCCACGAGCACTTTATTTAGTTATAGTTCAGACTTTTCTGCAGATTTTATGCAGATGTGGGGCAAGTTCCACAAGAACTTGCAAAGGCAAAGAAGAGGAGTAGGTGGAGCAAGGGCTCGAGTATGCAAACCTCCTCTGTTTCGTAAGTAGACAATCCCTCTGTTTTGAGCTTTCGTGCCTGGGGCTAGGGCTGCTGTCTATGTTTGCATTGAAAGGTTGTTGCTGTTGGTTTTTAGTTTTAGTATTGCCCAAGTCTTTAGTTTTTAGCCTTGAGTATTTATTTGGTTTTTGAGTAGATTGGAAGGTTGCTATACTTGGTTTTTGAGTAGTTTGTATGGTTATTGTACTTGGTTATGTTTGTTGCAGTCTCTCGCGTAAGCCCCTCAACATTTCTTCTGTACTCTCCTTTGGGGTGTTGGGTGGCTTGTATGTAACTTTTTGGAGCCCTTCTCAAGCACTAAAAGCCTTCCTAGCCCCTTTCCCTAAAACTTTTCACATCAATATAATTTACTTTTGCTGATTAAAAAAAAAAGAGAGTGGGAAGGTTCTAGTTCGTGAGAAATTGAGGCAAGAAGATTGAATTTGCGACATTGTGGGTTGAGGATTGTTAGATACATGAGGTTTCAGAAGTTATTCGAAATTGAGGTAGGATTTTTAGACTACCTTTAATGTTTATATGAATATGGGATGATTCTACGCATAGATCACACGGTTTTAAAAAATTGAAATCATGAGTTTGAGGGCAAACCCTAATGTTTTTATCAAACCTAACTTGAAATTGTATAATTGGAGAGAATGGAAATTTACTATATAGTAAGATTAACTTCATGAAGAATATGCATGTGAATGGATTTATGAACATTGAGAATTTTGAGTAAAACCTATTTCATTGACATGTAAAGATTAGTATTTGTATCTGTGATTTGGGAAAGAAACAAAGAAATCATGAAAAATAATAAAGTTTTATAAAATAATTTGAAATAAGATTAAATTGAATGTAAGACGGCTTTCATATTGAATTTAACAATGAATGAATCATAATGTATGTAGAGTGAGCGATTGAGATATGTAATCGAGTTAAATACTCTCATATGGTTGAGAATGAAAAGATTAACAATTGAATTGATTCATATATTTGAGAAATTGAGTTGATTGACCAATGATAGTCACGTATTAGAAAGGGTAATAAAAGAATTAGTTGTGAACCGAATGAGTTGAGACTGTGAAAATTGGGACAAAATTGTCCTTTAATGAGAGTCCAAAATCATGTGCATGATGGATGCCATTCCCATTGGTTAGTCCCTAAGAATTGACCTGGGTTATCATTTCCTTAGTTTTCTCAAGAAAACTGTAAGTGGTGGTGGTCATGGTAAGTTATAGAGCGATCAATTATTTAGTAGCCTTGCGTAAGCAAGTGGATAATCGAGTATGGTTTCTACAAGTTGTACTCGATGTCAGTTCGGTAATTAGAAAATAAGTAAGACTTTAAAATAAAACAATAACGAGAAAGGGAAGTCGTGTTGAGAATATGATTGTGTTGAGTTGATTAAAGTCTATGAGTATATAAATGGAGTTTTATCTTAAATTTTAAGGGTGATCCATAAGGTATTACATTAATTAGTTATTGACCTACTTTTTGAGATGATGTATCACCCACACACTTCACATATCATATTTTACATTTTGGTTAATCTATTTTCATATGAGCTCCAACTCATCCACCTCCACCCCCAAATTCCTAGTTGATGCAGGTAAGAAGATGGAGTGATTGTTCTGAGCTCCGATTGGGCATGCTATTGGAGTTGAGAGATTGCATTGAGGAGTTTGGTGCTTAACTTCGAAATTTGAATTATGAGTTGTAAGGCTTTATAGCCATTATGTTCACATTTGCATGCATGATCAGGATTTAGGATTGAATTTTATTTAGCCCGTGTTTGACATTATTGAACTTCAATTTATAAGGTTTTCAATGACTTGAGTTATCTGTAGATAAGTACGGATGGTATGATTCATTCTTGTTTGGTTTTGTTTCATTTGATAATGATAAGAATGATTAGGAGTACGCTTCCTGTTATATATTGTAGAGTAAAAAGGGTTTTGGACCCAAAGGATCCAAACACTTGAAAAAAATTCCATATTTTTTTTGCCAGACTCTCTGGTCCCTCTCTGTTTGAGTGGTGGGAGGACCGCTTGAACGGTTCCTTCTATTTGGGACTTAAAAAAAAGGATTTAAAAAGAGGTTCTTCTCTTATTTTATTTACTGATTATAAAACCAATGTTTTAGAGAACATAAATTGACTTTCATAAACCATTTTAGCCTATGTTTTGATTTAATGAGTCATGGGATAATTACTTTTCAAGAAAATGAATGAAAGGTGACCATTTGAGTCTATGTTTAGGAATTCATCTATGTCACCCAGGTTTAGGGCATAACACTTCCTCTTCTATCTCCCAATTTTACAGATACTCTTAAGTTCTATTTTTTTTTTTTAGAAATTTTGATAGAGTTTTTTCTATTTTTCAGACAATTCCACGCAACATACAAAAATAGTACAAGTCATTCAACGATATCTACAATAAACTCCAATATACATGCATTCTATCATTCAATCACAATTCTAAACTAATATAAAGTCTCGCAAGTACTAATTCTACAGCATGTCACATGCATGCAAAATATGATAATTAATCTTACAGTTCCAGAATTCACAAACCGAATTACAATTATTTTAAAAATTAATACAATATATTTTCATAATAAAAACCTTTTTGGTCATATTTCTTTCTTTTACAACATCATATCTAAGCTAATCTTCAAACCTTCACATAGTTTCTCGTGTTTTTCTTTAGTACTCAGGATGGGATTGGAGGGGAGCATGAGTTGGAGCTCATAGAAATAATAGACTTAAAATGAAGCAATACGTAATACGAGAGGCATGCACGTGCATGCATAACATAAAAACAGGAGGCACATTTTTATTTCTATTTTTTAAAATGCTTAAATCCGTACCTAATTGTCATGAAAACCCCATTTTTGTGATTCTTTCTTTCATTTATAAATGATAAACGAAATTCGACTCACTTGCCATCTCCTAAAATTGTATAATCTAATCATTATTCCTTTTAATTTCACAATTTCAATTCTTGAACCCACGTCAAACTAGTTTTATAGACACCCTAATAGGACTTGCCAGCTCATCCTATGTGAAGACTAATGAGTAATTATACATTTTATAACCTGCCACGACTATCACAATTTACAATTTTTCTGAGAAAACTGAGAAAAGACAAATATAAGCATAATTTTTGGGGATTAACCACATGAATGGCATCAATTCTATGCAACTTCTAGATTCCCACCAGGGGTAATTTTGTCCTAATTAACCACATCACAACTATCAGTCCACTAATTTATTCTCCTTTGATTTATTCATTCATATAACAACCCTCTATCCTTGGGCTTATCACATTGACCCTCTTTTTAATACCAATTTTGTTTAAGAGTTCAATCAATTCAACATCCTTAACTCTCATCCAACATTTTTCATTACTCAGTATCAAACATTGATTACATTTAATCATTCTTTTAATTCAATCAACTTAGAATTTCATAAAAAAAATCTTCAATAGTCACAATTCGTAAATTCAATACTCATGTTATCAACATAATATCCATAACTTTTTAATCAATATATTTCATCACCAATTATATATATATATATACACTCACACACACACATATACTACAAATTTCATGTTCATACTCGAAAACAATTGATAAGTTCGAGTCCGAGTCATGTTTGTGTCGATTTCTTCATGAAAAATAATCCAAACCTAGGGTTTGCCTCCAAACCCTTGACTTTTATTTCAAAAGATATCCATGAATTCTAAAAGAAGTTCGACTCATATTAAAGCAAAACATCTAAAATCCACACATCTTTGACAAATAAAAACTAAACTCTTACAACCCGAATGGTTCCATGACTCGAAACATTGATACGAACGATCTTTTTGACTCGTTCTCACAAGAATAACACCTTCAAACCTATCAAACAGAGTCGAAAGAGGATTTCATAATTTTTTAGGGAGTTTTCTCTTTTTTTTTTCACCTAAGGAAAAGAAACATGGGGCTTAAATGAATTCCCGAACCTTATTTCAGGTCTTTAAGAACTATTTCTCGTTGGGACGCCCGAGCTCTGGCGCTTAAATGCATTCTTAGCTTTTAGCGATGATTAAGTGGCTTTTAGCAATGGTCCATCAGCTTTAGCAAGGGTTTTTGCATCCTTATATTTAAACACTTACCCATTTTCTTAGCAGAAATTTAATATAAATCCAAAAATTTGAAAAAAATCATTTTTCTCTTAAATATTACAGATTTTCACACCCAACTATTTAACAACAAAGCTTATTTTAATTTTTTCGAGTTAATCTCGCTAATTAGATAAAAAAAACTTTACATAAAATTTGGTTTTACCATACCAGGTCATCATAACTTTCCCTCCTGGTAATTGTGTCCTCACAATCTCTACTTTTCATTCAGAAGTTTCACATCTAACACTATAAGTATATTTGTTTTCTCGTTCAAATATAGTTCTGTAACCTAATTTAAAGATGAGAGTAGCTGCGAACTGATAAAACAAATCTAGAGGGGGTGAATAGGTTAGGTGCCGATAAATTAAAAATTAATTTAAAAAAATTAATTCTCTAACATAACAAGATAGCAAGTTAAGGTTAATGATATTATCAACCACAAAGTAATAAAAATCAAAAGAACTAATAACCACGATAAATACAAGATATTACGTGGAAACCCTAGGGTAAATCCCCGGGATAAAAACCACGGTACTAAATACACAACTATGTTTTACTACGAATCAAGAAAATTATCAAAATATAAGAAAATGATTTACAAGATAGACAGACCAGGACACCGACACACGGTGAAAACTATGCACTATAAGCCAAAAGGTTTACAAGATAGACAGACCAGGACACACCCGTAACTCCTGACGAAAAATCTATCTTCTACTCTTGAAAGCTACCACAGCCCCAACTTGACTCCAAAGTCGTGATAGATCCCCCTTCAACGTCCTATGAGTATCACCACTCAATCCAGACAGAGGTCGCGTGTAGCATGCGGTCCACGGGAAATTGTCCCGATCTCTCTATCAACGAGGACTCCGAGATATCTTGGCTAGGTGTGCATTCAAGCACAGTGCAGGTGGAAGGTGGTGGGAATGATGACTAAATAAAATAACCAAGATGAACACCTAATCTAAGGTTAAGGACTTCTATGGTCATAACACCAAGTGCGGTCTAGTTACCGATCCTAAGAAAGGTAAGTACTACGGCACACCGGTGGGTGGTAACATCGGAGGCTTCTCTGGGACTACTTAGCCGAAAGGCAAGAGTGTGAGACTATCACAAGTCACGCGATCTCAAGACACTACACGACAAACAACCGATCCTAGGATGGTGAAACTAACTTAAGTCTCAAAACCTGTGGTTGATACAAAATGTATCCTCAAACAACATGCTATGAGTGTGAAACTAAACATAAATAATACATACAATAGCTATGCTAGATATAACACATGAGACCTAGGGAAATCTATATAAGACATAAAAAATATACATATAACCTTTAAGAGGAAGCGGAAGACGCATTACCCCGGGTATGTGATGGATCACAAGGCATTGATATAAGATCAACCACCAAGGCAAGAGGATGCCTGAGAGGCAGCAACACCAGCTCCTCCATGAATAACCAGACGGTTGGGAGAGGGATTCTCAAAAACCTAACGGCGGGTATGAAGTGTATATATAGAAGAATACACTGGCGCTCGATCGCTCTTCGAGCGCGCCGCAGACGCTATAACACGTTCGAGCGCTATTCGGGCACAGTTAAAGATGACAATCTTTTTCTGCTCGCGCCATTGAGAATCGTTAGGGTTTCACCACTGAGCTCGATCGCTCTTCGGGCGCGTCGCTAGCGCTTGAAAAGCCCAACTCTCGGCAACGAGAAATTAAGACATTAAACAGGGCGGCTCGAGCTCTCTTCGTGCGCCTCAATGTCTCAATTCTCGGCTTATCGAGATAGCCACATTTAAATGTTTGCCGCTCGATACTGCACGAGCGTTCTACGAACACTCCAGGGTGCTGCAAGGGATTTGAGCCCCTTCGCACGCCAGTGCCCAGCATTCATAGTAAGTCACGAATTCTCTAAGGCAATGATATACACAAACTACCCCAATGATATGACATAAATGCATATGGATGTGTGTATGTGAGTACCATATACTTGTAAGAATCGGAACGGGCTTGCTAAATGTGAGCAGAACGGAA
>JAULLG010566503.1:0-10148 GCA_035668355.1 Sarracenia leucophylla
ACACGATCCATTTTTCCTCAGCGTGCGAAGAGGACAACTCAGCTTAAGAGAGTAGTTTAACGTCTTCGGACTGAAAAATTTAAAAAAAATTTCAAGTGAATTTCCTTGATTATCTTTTTGCTTTTCTGCTACTCCCCCCAACTTGAACAACTCAATGTCCTCAGACGTGCTTTTCTGCTACTCCTCCATTACGTAGAGTCATAACAACTTAGACGTGCTCATGGTATAACATACCATTACCCGACTGACTGTCCATAATGAATTTTTCTTTTGGATTACTCACTGGCTGGCTATACAATTTATCATCCTCTCGACGGCTTAAGGTAACTGCTAACTGTCCGATTTGGGTCTCCAATTTGGTAATAGACTGGGTGTGAGAGATCAAAAGTTGAGTTCTCCTATCCAATTTTTTAATTTTTGTATCCAAATTTTGCAAGGGTTGCAGAACTTTCTCCTCAAACACTGGGGTTCAAAGAGGAGTTGGAGGTTCTTGTTGTTGAGCATAATATCTGTAGGCCAAATGGTTATAACCATTGGAGTATGCAGGCCTAGGCGATGTGGCTGGCATACTACCTTGATCTGGATGTTATTTCCATGAGAAATTAGAATGATTTCTAAATATAGGGTAATAAGTACTTGAGAACATGTCATTTACAGGTCAAAAGAATCGTTGTGCCACATTAACTTGATCGTGTACCAACACTGGGTATTGTGCAATGGCTAGATAGTTTGAGATAAAATGTGCCGGACTAGCGCACAATGCACATGGACCATGAATGGTTGGAGGTGGGGCAGTGATAACAAGATTCTATCTATTAGATGTGAGCTGGGTTAAAGTTTGTGTTAAGGTGGTCATTAGGTCATGAAGTTATGGTTGTGTAACCTCGTACATAGTGCGTGATTTTTATGATGAAGCGATGGTTTTTCAAAACGAGATGCCGAAGCTTGGTGTTGGGAGTTATCACTTAGTTGTTCAAAAAGCAACAATGCCTCTTTCTCAACAAACAGATGTTGTTGATTTGTCAAGCCCATCATAGAAGCATTGAACTAACTGTCATTTTGGTACCTGATGATTGGGACATGATCTAATGAGGTCATTTAGGTATTCCTAGGTCTCATAAAAGACCTCACATTTTAGTTGCGTAAAAAATGTAATGATGCACCTTATTTGATTAGTCTTACCTATCGGGAAGTAATTCTTAAGAAATGCCTATTATAGAGTAGTTTATGTTGTGATTATGTTCGGTTCTAAAGAATTAAGCCAATGTTTGACATTACCTTTTAGGGAGAATGGGAACATGTTAGTATATTGGCTATTTCGGGGTTAGGTACAAAACTATTATGGCTGTACCTTTATCTTTGGGTTTGGGGTTTGGGTGTTTGTGTCTAGGTTCTCCGTCCAATTCATAATTTGCAGACCCGTTCCCAATCCGGCTCAAGGTATATGGCATCCACTAAATACACCCATATGCATATTTCATCTATATTATTATATGCTTTATATAGGTTGTGTTTTCTAGCTGCCTTAAATAATTTATGGTTACACCATGAATTATGGGCACTGGCACATGAAAGGGGAATGATCACCTTCAACTGCCTTCTAGCACCTTCAACCACTTTCTAGCGGCCAATATTATTTGTGCCTTTCTCATTTAGCTAAGTGTTGAGATATTGAAGCACCCGTAGAGTGCTCGAGCACCTCTGATTTAATGTCATATTTTTCTTTGCCAAGAATTAAGGATTTATAGTGCCCGTAGAGTGCTCATGTGCACCGATCAATCTATCTCCTCTTCTCATTGGCATGGGCAAGAAAAGCATACAATCTTTAACTGCGCTCAAGTGCCAGTACGTGCTCGTGGCACGCTCGAAGAGTGCTCTTGCACTGGTGTGTTTTTCTATATAAACGCATTTAACGGAAACTAGGGTTGAGCCTTTCATTTTTAGAGAACCAGTTGCATTTTTAGTCCAGTTCTGCCTTCTCTCTATGTCTCCCTTCACCCTTATGCTTCTCTTTCACCATTGAAGCTTAGTGTGAGTGTTACCAATGTACTTATGGATCCTCTATTAAGTGTATCTTCTAATATCTTGTAACTATCCATTCATCAACCATATCATACACACACCTTTCATCGCTAAACACACACCTGATCGAGATAACTCGGAGCCATTGTTGATACGGAGATCGAAAGTGGCTCCCATGGACACTATAGGATCAAGAAATGCACTTGGGGAGTTGCGTAAACAATACCGAAGTTAGGCGTCCATTGGGTATTTGGGTATAAGTCATTTTCTTGTATTTTGATAACCTTCTTGGTTTGTAGTAAAATTTATTTGTGTTGGTGCCGTGATTCTCATCCCAAGGATTTACCCCAGGGTTTCCACGTAAAATCGCATGTGCTATTTTTGTGGTTGTTATGGGATTAGGGTTTATTTTATTCTTTTCGGTTATACTAACTTACTAATCTATTAGGGTTAAAAATTAAATTTATACGTTAATCGGACTAATTTTTAATTGTACTGGCTTTAAACATATTCACCCCCATTATGTTTATGTAAGAGGTTCATTGCTAACTTTCAATTTGTATCAGAGCAAGGTTCTCAATTTTAGATCTAGCCACCTTAGTTGATCCTTTAGTTGCTTTGAACCCCGATATGGAAAGAGAGGGTCCTTCTTTATACGTATGCCTCATTACGATCTCACACTGTGAGACTATGAAGGAGACTTAGGGCATTCTCCAAACCACCCATGAGGCCACTTAAACGATGGAAACCTCTAAACTCCAAACATTGACAACTAGGTCTTAAGATATCTTGATGTCTGATAGTGAATCATTTGACCACTTTTGTGGCATTTGTCTCGCGACAACTAACTCTGGTGAGCCTTCTAACCCTAATCTTGAACCTACCTCACCCACAAGTGATACTCCCAATGTAGTAGAGTCATCTTGTGAGAGTAGTGAAGACTTGGGAAGTATTGGGGATGAGAATGACATTGAATGTATCCAAGAGGCCTATGAAGAGCTCGTAAAGAAGTGCCTTAGGCTTGAAAATGACGAAATCAAAATGAAAGCCAAGTGCAACTCTCTTGAGGAAGAAGTAGACATCTTGAGAAGTGGCGTGATTGCGAGAGACCTTGAGCTTGCAACTCTTACAAAGTATCAAGCTAAACCAGATGAAAAATTATCCATCGTTGAGAAAGAACGATTAGATTACTTGGAAGAGTTGACAATCGCTAAATCTAGGATCACATCCTTAGAGATAGATCTCTCAGAGCTTTCATGTATGATGAAAGGAAGTGATGCTGCTTCTCTGATCACCAAGATCTCGCGTTCACTCGGTGATCGATGTGGCTTAGGATATTTGGATCCCTCCCTCATTTCCACAACTCCTTAGAGTGGATCCTCCTACGGCTACTTCATGTGGAAATGAACCCATGTTCACTAGCCCACCTAGTGTAAGTCCAGGTTCTTCTTCTCCCTCAGTGTCAAATTCCGCTTCTGGAAATAAACCACCACTACTGTGTCACCATTGTAGGGTAGCAAGACACACTAAATCTAACTACTATCGTCTGAGGAGAGATAATGCTAAGAAGAAATAGGTTATCCACTCTCCGGGTTGAAGGAAGTAGAGTTTAGGACCACCTCTGCTTACTTCCTCATTGAGCAACTCCTTTAAAAAGGAATTAATAATGGCAATGTCATAAGGGAAATGCCCTATGATTGCCAGTCCTATAACGAAAAGCCTAACTGCGTCCTCCTTCTCCTCACCCAAGTCCTCGTCCAAGATGAGACCACCTCCTGTGTGCTACTACTATGGGATAGCTGGTCACATTACACCCAATTGTTATCGACTTAGGAAAGATGAGGCTGAGAAGAAACATTTTAACCGATCACCGGTTAGAAGGCCCTCAAAGTCAGTTCCACACTCTCTTATGAGAGATCGTGCTGAGGCGTTGAGCCATCTGAATGAGTTAGTGGCTCAATCTTCTTATCTTGTGGCACAAATCGATAAATTATTCTTGGCCATTAACAAACCTCGTTCCTTTTCTCCTATATAGATGCATAATCTTACAAGGAATGTTACACTGCGCACCCAACCTCAAACAACTCATGTGCCAGTAGATTATAAAGGTAAACTACCTATGAGATGGGTTAAACCTTTATGGTACGAAATGTCTGTGATGTAGTGTTGTTGGTGTGTTCTCTCGGTGTAATCTCATATAGGATGTGTGTTGGTAGCTGAAATTTTTTAACACACTTCTCTGGATGTTTCTGTATTGTTACTCATAGTGTTCTTCCTTCGATCCTATGGCTCACATTTCTCGGAGCAGACCTGATACTCGTCGTGCATGATTTCTATTCCAGCATTTTCCTTGCCAAGTTCTGTCTTACGTAGTGAGCTGGCCTACGCAACATGATTATGCCTTAGGTTGTCCTTAGGCTTAGTCCCTTTGAGTTGAGGTTGTGTTTATCTTTGCCGCTCTTGTTCATATCCTCTTACGTACCGTTTTGAGGTGTTGTGGGAAAACTTGCACTTTTAGTGTATTTATCCTATAAATCTCTTTCACATGCATGTTTACTATGTCAACATTTTTCCTTACCAAGTCTCATCTTGTGTAGTGAGCTGGCACATGCCATTACTCTATTTGTATGCATAGTTACCACGCCAATAATTTCCCCTATCAAATTCCACCTTGCGTAGTGTGATGGTCTATACCTTTGCACAAGTCTTAGGGTGTCCTTAGGCTCTGTCCTTAGGTCGTAGGATTTGGTGTTCCTTATCAGTGTCCCCTCCCGAGTGTATCTCCTTGTATACCATCTTGAGACATTGTGAGAATTAATATGTATATATATACATATATGTATTTTTATTTCTCTTTATTTTTTTTATTCTTGCATGCTTATGTGCTTGGCATGCTTATAATAAATATGAATGTAATACGAGATGACTTTTAATCTTATCGAGCATAAATATTTGATGAATTTTCATGCAATTTGAAATATCCTCTATCGTATATGATTATTCTTCTGTTTATACTCTAAGTCGATAGTCGTGTTGTCTCCTCTACTTTCACACACTCATTAGGAGCTTAACACTTGTCAGTCACAAGATGATCTTATTCTAGTCACTCGGTTATGATCGTATGGTCTTGATCTACATTGGCCCGCATTTGTGGTTTACCTTAAGATGCTTTTCTAGTACTGTATTTGAATGACCGCCTATTGTAGATATAAGTCGTTACTCTGTATGAATAACCGCCTATGTTCGGGGTAAGTCATCGTTCTTGCGTCCCTTTCGATAATAAAGAGAAATTTTAATCATTATCTGAACCATTTATTTTGTGCTATCACAAATATCACACAAAAATTTAAAAGTTTGTTTTTAGCCTTGTTTTGGCTTGGGTTATAAATGGGTAAGAGGTCACGTGTGTGCCTCTTAGTTAACAACATGAAGGTTTGTGCGTATATCTAAAGATCCGAACATTTCGGATTTGCCTTCTTATTTCAGGTGCATTACTCATCTCTGTATGATAGGTTTTTCAGTCTTGCTTATGCCTTGTTAAGTATTTTACTCCCACGTACAGAGTTCACAGTTCACCATTAGTGGAGAGATAACATGAAATATGTATACTTGAGTTAATTCATGCATTTTTATATATTGATACATTGGTTATCGATTTTGCATGCAAGTTTCTCAAGTTTTGGCGTACTTACGTGCGTATTTGGTTGGAGTTTGTATCACCTTCATGCTTAAAATATGTAATTCTATTTTATGTGATTATATATTTATTTATGCATGTTTTCTTGGGTGAGGTCGGGTTAAGGGGGATAAATCATGGAGACACTTAGAGAATATTTATAGAGTATTAACTCAGTTGTTGGGGTGGGGAGGGTTTGGTGATAAATTCAGGGGGAGTGTCTTCATTGAGTGTATTTTTCTTTTTCATGCTAAGCCAACACTTAGTTTATTCTCCTCAAATTAGTCTTCCATTGTTTCGAGCGCTTGAATAGTGCTTCAGCCCTAAGCGCACGAGCCCTTCCATCGAGCTCAAACACCTATGCAATCCTGAGGTTTTAAATGAGAAATCCCTCCTTTCATCTTCCTCACCCCTAGGCATCTCCTCTCTGGTGCTCTCCTACTCCTCACCCGACGTCATCGCTCATCTCTACCATCATCGTTGCAGTCTCAGTGTCGAGATCCATATGATTTTTCCATCTCTGGGTTAGGTGTATATATATTCAATCATCACCTCCCTATTTTTAAGTAAAAGTCTCATTTCTCATTGCTTTTCAACTCTTTAGTCATGCCATGCGATGATTACAATCAAGGAAAATCTACTCCTTCACGTTGATGAGAGCGGTCGAGCTCTGATCATGCCTCCTCTTTTGGGTCGTCGGCTTTTCTTCTCGAGGAATTGATCGCCCGCATGAACTCCAGGTCTGACCTTCTCGAGCAGCACCTTTACTCGATGAAAATCCAGATTCAACTTCTTTATGACAAGATTCACCTTGTCCACCAAGATGTGAAGGTTGGTCGCCGTCAGATGCTTGATTTCGATCGTTCACTCACCGGCTCTCACCACATTAAGAGTAGCATTAATCATCGCGTCCTACATCTTAACGATAATGTGTGCACTACTCTAGTTGTCACCCAGAGCACCCTGCCCAAGACGATCCTGAACAGGATAATTTTGCTCTGTAGACCCATAGATGCTCTATCCTATTTCTACATGTCTTGGAATGTTATATGTACTTTGGATCAACTACCATTTGCATATGCTATCTTTAAGTGTTTTCTTAAAGATACGTGTGTATTCTCCTTTTGTCTTATCGGGACAAAAAGGGGGAGAAGTATTTTGGATGAATGATGGTAATGATATTTTGATACTTTCATATGTATGGAAATGTATCAATATTCTTATGATGTTTATCGCGTTTTAATATGTTGATATGATATTGTTCTTTTCAGCATTATGCCTGATGAATGAGTTTTTCTATCTATATCTGTCTTTATCTTATGCATGATGTTATTACCTATAATTTTTTTCCTATCTTGATTACTCTTATCTTACAATTATGTCTTTATTATTATATCACATATCTACTTTACGTTGGTTTTGAGTTTCCTATGGAGTGAGCAGGTACATGCTGTTTATACAAGCCTTGCAATCTAGACTAGGGTCTCGAGTATAAGTGAGTTGATAGTTTTTGTGTATTCTCATAGATTCATTTTCTTGTATAGGTTTGTTTATTTTTACTGGTTTTGTCCTGAAAATACTAAAGGGGGAGACTGTTAGTATATTGGCTATTTTTAGTTTAGGCACAAAACCATTATGTCTGTACCTTTATCTTTAGGTTCGGGATTTTAGGCGTTTATGTCTAGGTCCTCCGTCTAATTCACAATCTTTAGAGTCACTCTAAATCTGGCTTAAGGTATATGGCATCCACTACACACACCAATATGCATATTTCATTTATATTATTGTATGTTTTGTGTATGTTGTGTTTTCTAACTACCATAGAGAATTTATGGTTATACCATGAATTTGGGCACTAGCGTGCGAAAGGGGCACGAGCACCTTCAAGCACCTTTGAGCGCTCAAAGAGCGCTCAAGCGGCCAATATTATTTATGTCTTTCTCATTTTTCTAAGAGTTGAGATATTGAAGCACCCATTGAGTGCCCGTAGAGTGCTCGAGCGCCTCTGATTTAATATCTCATTTTTCTTTGTAGAGAGTTAGGGATTTATGGCGCCTATAGCGCGCCCGTAGAGCGCTCATGCACATCAATGAATCTCTCCCCTCTTCTCATTGGCGTGGGCAAAAAAAATGCTACAGTCTTTAACTGTCCTCGAGCACTAGTATGCGCTCACGGTGCACTCAAAAAGCACTCGAGAAGTTAGGGTTGAGGCTTTTATTTTTAGAGAACCAGTTGTATTTTTGCTCCAACTCTGCCCTCTCTCTAGGTCGTCCTTTACCCTTATGCTTCTCTTTCACCATTGAAATTTAGTGTGGGTGTTATGAAGGTACTTGTAGATCCTCCATTAAGTGTATCTTCTCACTTCAACAAAAAACAGTTTTGACAATGTAATAAAAATCAACGATTAAAGACAATTTGTGTAGATAAAAGTGTTTACCGATATAAATCAGTGCGTCACCACGTCGTTGATAAGAAGGCGCCACTTAATGGTATAGTCTACGCGTTGGTAGAAAGTTGAATTTGCCAACACGATTTTCTATCGCCAATAAGCTAAATTTTGTGTCGTCAAATATATGATTCGTTAGCTAAAATCATTCATATCTAGTCTACTTTGACACTTTTGCCAACGATAATAGGTGTCGTTAAAAGTAATTATGATATTTTAAATTTTATTACATTGCTGACACATTAAAATGTGTTTCTAATAACAAATCTTTGTCCACAAGTATGTTCATCGCTAAAAGTATTATTTTATAGTTTTTAATCCCAGTTTCTTTTGTCATTTTTTTTGTAATTTTTTGAATAGTAATTTTTTGTCAAATTATAATTCTTTCAAAAATGCACAATATAAAAACTCATCTCACATGCATTCAATCCAAATCAAACCCAACTAATATATTCAAGTTTGAAGAGTAATAATCAACACCAAATATCTCAAATTATAAACATTAATCCCAAAATGGAAGTATCAATCAAAAAGTAATCTCAAATTAAAGTGCATTCAAAAGGTAAAAACCAAATTCAAGTGTACTAAAATTCATAACCTAGTTATCTCAATATCCAAAAATTAATGCAATCATAAAATTTCTCGAATTCTACATAAAAAGGAGAAACAACATCATGTCTTTCACTGAATGTGTCATCGTCTTTTTCGTTTTTCGAAACTAAGCCTGGAATGTTAGCTGGATCAAACCCTGCTTTTACCGCTAATACATGCAAAATATTTTGAAATGTTGTCATTGTCTTTTCATAATTATCTACTTTTTTCACAAAGCAACTACCTCAGGATCGGGCTCTTTAGGCAGTGTATCAGATGAACTGGTATTCTTACGAGTCTCATAACCCTTGAAGAAGGTTGACCTCTTTTCAAGAACTTGCATAAAGATTTGTTCTTCGGATAATAGATTGATGACACCAGCTAGGATTTCTAACAATATTTGAAAGCATTTCATCCTACAATATTTAAAATTCAAATATCTTATCTATAACAGTTATGTACTACAAATAATTTATAATCCATTCTACATGCCCGAGAATTCAAATTTTATGAAAAATATTACAATAGAACTAACGCATACATACATGATGTTCTCGAGCCTTGTCATTTATCCACACATCTTCTCTATGTTGATGTAGTAGGTGAGTTTATTAAAACTTCTCCACAATAGACGATTGTCTACCATTGTTCATTTTAACGTAGGATTCCATAGAGTTACTTTATAATACTACAATAAAGTAGTAAAAATATATAATAAAACATATATTATTTGAACTGGCACTTTTCACCATAGATGCTCGCGATAAAAACGACATGGACCCGCTTGTATGATTATATTTCACACAAAATCGTGCAACTTTTGCTTTGTTAGATTTGTACTGTAATAGAACAAAAGGCAACCAAATAACAAAACCACTTACATATAACTCTTGCAAAGTGTTATTACTAATTTGACAAAATCAATAAAGGGTACCTTTCATTTCTTTGTCTCCCACAGATTGTCAATCATGTTTACCCAATCTTCTAGCTTAGAAGGATTCTCCTCCTTGAGGACAATGTAATTCTTATATAACTTGCATTTTCATTTTGAATATAATTGCTTGCACTTTTGATCAATAATGTGTTGAAGAACTAGATCATTTTTGTAGTCCCTGGTTGCGTGTCATTCCACTATCAAGTTTATACCCAAATCCTCACTAACGGATAACTAGTGGAGAGTCAGGATCGTTCTCATGAGGAATATAGTCAAAAGGTCGGAGTATTCCAAATTATTCAATCTTAAAAATATTCAAATAGGATTATGGATTTTGGATTTTTATTCAAAAGACTATTTAATTAATTACTTCTACTTCTATTTAAGTTATGCTAAGCTAACTGTAATACCTCGACCGGTTTTATTAAAATATTTATTTAACTAAAAAGAGATTTTTCGGATAACCCGTCTTGCCCCGG
>JAULLG010566830.1:0-10144 GCA_035668355.1 Sarracenia leucophylla
GTTGTGAGCTCCTTGTATAAGTGTCAGAACCTTTGACCCGATCTTCCCCGCTTCATGCGACGAGTCAAATACTGGACGCATTATACGGACAATGCATACATACATCATATACAAAAGTAAATATGAATCTCAGCATGCATAACATCTCAATAGAATTCTCATTAATATGACGGAATCCCGGATAGTAAATACGTAAAAGCGTGGCTTTTAAGCATACTATCCTAACACTTGTGTGTATGCATATGGGTGCCATATATCCTGTAGGACATTAAGAGCGGGCCTGGTCATTGTGAATTGGATGAAGGACCTAGATACAAACACCCAAAATCCCAAACCCCAAATCAAAGGTATAGACACAATGGTTTTGTGCCTAACCTAAAAATTGCCAATATACTAGCAATCTCCCCCTTTGTCATTTTCAGGATAAAACCATAAAAATAAACAAGCTTATACAAGAAAATGAATCCATGAGAATATATGAGAATCATCAACTCAGTTATACTCAAAACCCTAGTCTAAGCTTCAAGGCTTGTACAAACAATATGTACCTGCTCATTGCACAGAAAACTCAAAGACAACATAAAGCAGACATATGGTATAACTATAAAAACATAACTACAGGATAAGAGTAATCAATGCAGGGAAAAATGCTGTCATATAAAATCATGCATAATATAAAATCACATAAGTATTGATAATTTCCATGCATATGAGGGTATGAAAATATCATTCAAGTTTTGATACAAAATATCATTCAAGTATCGATACAAAATATCATTCAAGTATTGATACATTTCCATACATATGAGCATATCAAAATATCAAAGACTACTCCCCCTTTTCGTCCCAGTGAAAGGAAAAGGGAGCATCCATATATGGCTCGAGAAAACACTTTAAGTTAGTGTATGCAAATAGTAGTAAATCTGAACTACATATAGCATGCCAAGATGTGTAGAGACTGGTGAGAGTATTTGTATGTCTACGGAGCAAGGCTGTCCTGGTCAGGGACCCTCCTGGGTGCTCCTGGTGGTGGCTAGAGTTGCGCACATGTAATCGTCAAGATTCACCACATGATGATTAATACTTCTCATAAGGTCGTGAGAGCCCATGAGTGCACGATAGATTTCGAGCATCTCACGTTGACCAACCTTCACATCCCGGTGGATAAGGAGAATCTTGGCATGAAGAAGTTGAATATGGATTTTCTTCGAGTCAAAGAGCTGCTCGAGAAGGTGAAGAAAAAATTTCATGAGGGTGATCAATTTCTCGAGAAGAGTAGGGGACGTCCAAAGAAGGAGCCGTGACTAGAGCATGTCCGCACTCATTGAGACGAAGGACTAGATTGTCCTTGATTGCGATCATCGATAGAGATAACTAAGGAGTCAAAAGGCAATGAGGGATGAGATGCTTATCCAAAAATAAGGCAGTGATGACAAAATACACACCTAACCTGGAGATGGAGGGATAAGGTTGAGGGGAAACCGAGGGTGGTGGATGTAATCTCTAAGCGAGAGACAAAGATTGAATAAAGGGAGAGAGTGATAAACGAGGGAAAGATGAAGGCTATGAACTTTTAGTTAATGCAATTCTTTCTACAACTGCGCTCGCGTGCCCTTATGAAGCTCGTCCGCTTAGGGTTCGAGCGCTGTGCATGGGAAGTGTTTTGTGGTGAAAATAAACTAAGTGTTGACTTAGAGCTAAAAATACACCTATGGAAAACACTCCCCATGGGTTAAGATTCCCTTAGAAATGATGATTTATTACTCATATAAATACTCTCTAAATCTCTCTCCGAAGAACTGTCACCCACAACTCGAGCTCACCCAAAAGGTATGCAAAAATAAATATAGAACATACAAAGAAAAATTGAATATTATAGGTGTCAGTATATTGGCTCTTCCTAGATTAAGTACAAAACCATTGTGTCTGTACCTTTGAATTTGGGTTTGGAGTTTTTGGGTGTTTGTGTCTAGGTCCTCCATCCAGATCACATTCAGCAAGCTCGCTCCGATCCTTACAAGGTATACGACACTCACATATACACACCCCATATGCATTCATATCATATCTTTAGGGTAGTTTGTATATACTATTGCCTTAGAGAATTCATAACTTATCATGGATTCTAGGCACTTGCGCGCGAAGGGGCTCAAGCTCCATCCAGTGCCCTGAAGCATTCACAGAACTCTCGAGTGGCATCGAGCGGTAAATGCTAATTTGTGCCTATCTCGATAAACGGAGAGTTGAGACATTGATGCACCCATGTTAATTATCTTAATTATTCCTTGATGAGAGTTGGGTTTTTCAGGTGCCAGTAGAGCGCCCGAAGAGCGATCGAGCTCAGCGGCGAAACCCTAACGACTCTTATTGGCTCAGGCAGAAAAAACCTATCATCTTTAACTGCACTTGAAGGAGCGCTCGTGCGCATTATAGTACCTACGGCGTGCTCAAAGAGCATTCTACCACCGGTGTATTTTCCTATATATACACAGCTTAACGGTAGCTAAGGTTGACCGTTCTCCATTTCAGTTGAAGCAGTTGTGTTTTTGAGCTTCAGCTTCTCTATAGGACTTAATTCACCTTCATGCTTCTCTTTCATTGTTGAAGCAAATATCTTTGGGTGTTATCAAGGTTCTAGTATATCCTCCATGGATTATACTTGTTAATTCATTGCTCTATCCATCCATCAACCATATCATAAACACACCTTCCCCACTACGCACACATTAGGTCGAGGGAAGTTGGTGCTGTCATTAATATAGAGATCGGGAGTGGCTTCCGTGGACACTGCGGGATGAATTAAGGTGTTGGGGCAGCTGCGTCAACAACACCGGAGTTAGGCATTCATGGGTATATGGATATAAGTCATTTTCATGTATTTTGATAGCCTTCTTGATTCGTAGTAATATTAAGTTGTGTTTGGCGCCGTGGTTTTCATCCCGGGGATAATTTTTCCTAAGGTTTCCACGTTATATCATGTGTACCTGTTTTATGATTGTTGGTATTGGTTTGTAGTTATTTTAGACACTCTGTTAATGTTATCTTACTAGACTTACAGGACAAAAAATTAAATAAGTAAATTAGTCTGGCTAATATTTGTTAATAACGGTCATAAACTTATTCACCCCCCTTTAGGTTTATGAAAGTAGTTGGTATCTATAATTACAATTGGTATAATAGTTTAGTTATCATTTTTAGGTTTAACCACCTGAGTAGATTCTAGAGTTACCATGAACCTCGAGTTAGAAAGAGAGGACCTTTCCGTAACTCGTTCGTCGCGTTTTGACGGCTCAAACTATCCCTACTGGAATGCTAGAATGCGAGCTTTCCTTAATCCCATGGGGATACGTGTTTGGAGGTCCGTTGTGCATAGCTATGAGTTGCAAAAAATGGAAGACACCACTACTCATGAAACTCAAGACAAGACCGAATCTGAATGGACGGCAGCAAACTACTCTTACGCCGAGTATAACTACAAGGCACTCGGTGCCATACATAACGCCTTGGGACCTAGTGAGTTCTCTAGGATATCACATTGTGAGACTGCTAAAGAGGCTGGGGACATACTGCAAGTCACCCATGAGGGCACCCAATTGGTTAAGACCTCCACGCTCCAAATGCTGACTACTAGGTTCGAAGAACTTAGAATGACAGAGAATGGGTCATTCGACTACTTCCATTCCCACCTTATCAAGATTGTTGATTCTTTCTTTTCTTTAGGCGAACCCCTCATCTCTTCAAAAATCGTGAGAAGAATTCTTATGTCCTTACCAAAAAAAGTTAGGCCCAAAGTTACTACCAGTGAGGAGAGCCACAATGTTGAATCCCATAAGCTTGAAGAGTTAATAGGAAAGCTTCAAACCTACGAACTTAGTCATATTTTGTCTCGCGGTCCCCTTTCCAGCTCCAATAAGGACGTGGCCTTGAAATCCACTTGTCCCAACCTAGTGGATAGCAATGATGATTACATTGATATTATTGAGGAGGACCTTACTCTTCTTGCGAGAAAATTTTGTAAATTCTTTAAATCTAGAAAAGAGCAAACCCCAAATCAATCAACTCCAAGACCAATCACCTCTTTGAGAAGATTATCTCTTAATAGGAGTGATCTAAGTTATTCGAACATCCGCTCAAGCTTAAACATGCCTCAATGCATGCAATGCTATGAGTATCATGGTTTTGGTAGCATTCAAGCTGAATGTACCAATTCACTTAAATGAAAGTAGAAGAAGAGCTTTACCGTCACTTGAGATGATGAGAGTGAGAAAGATATTGATGTTGTAGTCGAGAATGATACCATCTTAACTGATAAGGATGTACAATCCAAGTACACCGTCCTTGTATCCTCCACAGGCTACCACGACCCCTCCTTTCCTATCATCATCTCCATTACCCTCACCGATGACACTCCTCATGTAATGAATTCATTGGATAGAACGGGTGAGGATGTAGGAAGCGACAAATAGGAGGATGAAGATGGGAAAGGATCTACCCATGATGCCTACGAGGAACTCAGTGTAGAGTGCCTCACTCTCAGGAATGAGAATGCAAGATTAAAGGAATATTTCATTTCTCTTGAAAAGGAACAAAAATTCTTGGAGAGTAACATCATTGCCCATGAACTTGAGATAACCACTCTTGGAGAGTACCAAGTTATTCTTGTTAACACTTTTTTTTCTATAGAGAAAGAAAGATTAAACTACTTGGAAGAACTAACGTTATCTAAATAAAGGATCACATCGCTTCAAATACATCTTCTAGAGGGAACCTCTATGATGAAAAGGAGTGAAGCAGCCTCCCACATCAACGATCTCTCTCAATTTTTCCACGATCGTAGTGGCCTTGGATTCCTAGATCCTTCCTCCCTATTAACTCATCCACCAAAGGACTCTGAACGAGTCATCTTTGTTAGGGAATCATCAGAAACGTTTGCATAACGCGTGCCGGATCTTGTAGATTTTCAAGTAGTAATTCATACGCTTCCCAACCGAAATAACCATGCAAGACCTTCCACCATCATACCCCACAAATTGAAGGACCCTCTCCTTTCCTTACCCTATGAGGACGAGTCCTCCTTCAAGGACTCCCGTGGAAAACACCTTGGAAGAACATCTTCATATGTGAAGGAGGTCGTGATTAATAATCACCCAAGAAGAGGTTCGGTTCCTCCCTCTTCGATGCACACCACGTCCAAGTGCTCAACAAATTCCAGACCACCTCTGTCATGTCACTATTGTGGGTTTTCTGGTCACATAAGACGAAATTGCTATTTCTGAGAAGAGATAAGACTAGAATGAAACATACAAGCCGACACCTTGTTGATACATCTACGAGTTCACACACATCCTCTTCTGAGCAAAAATAAGTGTTAGCCTTGAGTCACTTTAGTGAGCTAGCGGCTTAATCCTCCTATCTTGTACATAAATCGACAAGCTCTCCATGGAGATGTCCAAACCTTGTTCCTCTACTCCTAGACCAAGACAGTCCTCATAGGAAACAACCTCCTCGAAGTCAACTAGGATCTGTTGTCATCACCTCTCCTAAGGGAGTGAGACAACCCTCCAAATATGGGAAACTCTCATGGTACAAAATTTCCATGGTGTAAGGTGTCTTTGGATTTCCCGGTGTTCTCTAATTGAGAGTTTGTGGTATAATTAGTAACTTATACCGCTTATCACTGGAGGTTGTTGTTTTGTTGTATTTTAGTCATGATCTCTAGATTAATCCCATTGGCAATATATTTTTCCCTCATGTAAAAGTACTTCTTCTTGAGATGTCAAAAGAAAGCATGTGTAACATATGTTCTTATTAAGTTTCTTCTCCTCTCTGTCTCTTGCATAATTTTGTGCCTGATAAGCTATATTAAACATGAATGTGAGACAATATATCTGTCACTCATACATCGCATAATTATTTGACGGATCTCCATGACAACTGGTTTCTTCTAGTATCCTATGTAATCCTGCATGTATCTATACTATGAGTTGGTGATTGTGTCATCATGTCTATCACCCACACTTCTAGGAATCAGAATTGATAGAGTCGGCGCAGTAGAAGTTTTAAAAATCGTTTAGGTCGTTGATTACGTGACCGAAAAATATGTAATCTTTCGTTTTTCATGAAAAGACGAGAACTACTATTTATATGGGATAGAAATATACCGAATGAAACTTGTAGCAAATTTTCTAAGATCCATGTGTTGAGGCGAGCCCACCCGGTGATCTTCTCGCGTATGACCCGTAGCACGTCTCGACTCCGGCGTGTGGGCACCGATCCGAGTCAAGTTCTTTGGCTTCTACACACTTGTTTTCTTCTCCAAAAATTGATCAAAAATCAAGAAAAAGAGAGAGGGGGCCAACGGCTATTCCTTGTGTAAGGAGAGAGAAATTTTTTTGAGCTTTGTATCAATTACGTCAAAAATATTTTTTATGGAGATATATATATATATACATATATATATATATATCTCTCTCCCTCTCTCTCTCACTTTCTTTATTTCTATTAATCCTAATCGTCTTTCATGAAAAGACAAGAACTACTATTTATATGGGATAGAAATATAACGAATGAAACTTGTAGCAAAGTTTCTAAGATCAACGTGTTGAGCGGAGACCACCCGATAATCTTCTCGCGTATGACCCGCAGCACGTCTCAACTGCTGCGTGTGGGCACCGATTCGAGTCAAGTTTCTTGGCTTATGCACACTTGTTTTCCTCTAAAAAATGGATTAAAAATCAAGAGAAAGATAGAGGGGGCTGACAGCTATTCCTTGTGACAGGAGAGAGAAATTTTTTTGAGCTTTGTATTAATTAGGTCAAAAATATTTTTCATAGATATATATATATATATATATATCCATCCTTATTTTTATTAATCCATATATTCACCTCCCCTATAAATATGAGAATATATATATTAATAAAAATACATCCACTCTCTCTAATAAAATATAAGTATTTTATTTTCCATGCATTAGGAGATATATCCATGTATATCACCTTTCTAATTGCATTAAATAAAATACTCCCATTACATATTTAACCCCCTTGGGGCCAACCATGTATAAATGTGGAGACCGAAATTATTTTATATATTTTAATATATCTCAATATATTAAAATAGCCTTAAGTGTATATATCCAATTACCATAAAGAGAATGATCAAAATACACTTAACTAAAATAATTTATTCTCTCACAAATTATGGCCGGCCACCCTTGTGTTAAATACCCAATATGCTGCTTTGCCAATTATGCCCCGAACATTTAATTTAATACCCCGACCGTCCCGGTGAAAAAATTAACGATTGAATTAAATTAAATAATAACTGAAGCAAACCAATAAACCGTGCGTATAAACGGGCTACGTGAGGGATCACGAGGAAGTATAGGACTCGGGCTAACTGTACGAGAAAACTGGATATCCCTAACTCAATCCCGGAGTTAGATCCTTTCTCGAACGGACCAGGACTTATTCCACTAAAGGTCCTGACTGAACTCCCAGCCCTAACTTGATTTGTGTCTCGAGTTTCCAATTATCATATGCACTATAGTCTCCTCACGTTTAAGATATGGATTCCCGAAAATCGAATTAGGTTACTGACTACCCGGTTCGATAATCCTCTTTTCCTCGCACCTGTACCGCTTATTCTTTTGACATACAGGATCAAAAGATCCACTTGCAAGATTATAGCATAGTCAAACCTATAAGCCTAGCACCCGAGGGGGAACCCCTCATCCTAAGTCGGACGTGGTTTCTGTTAGCTGATTACCAACCATCAAATAATCAATGATAGTACCCAACTTACTGGTCATGTTGATCTCAATATCAAAATCTCAGCCATTGGTGACTCAAAGTACTGTGCATTATCTGAACATGATTCGATTAATCACTTCAGGATTAAGAGTACGTGCAATCCATGATAATATATGATGTAGATCAATTCATATAGTCAGTATAGAATTGATCATCCTAATGATCCTGCTCAATACACTCCAAGTGTACTAGCACATCAAGTTCGAACATCAAATTCCCAGACCGGAATTTGAGCCGTTCGACCTAGCCAAGACCGGCTACTATAACGATGTGCTACAACCATACCAATGGATTGTCCAGGTCCATTGCTGTTGTGAGCCCACTTGTAAATTTGTCAGAACCTTTGACCCTATCTTCCACGCTTCATGCACTGAGTCAAATACTAAACAAAATGTACGGACTATGCATTCACACATCATACACAATAGATACAAAAATAGTAAATGCAAATACATCTCAAGTGTTTCACATTAATATTCCACGGATCAATAATAAAATACATAAAAGCATGACTTTTAAGTATACTATCCTAACATATAGTAGATCTAATATTAGATGTCACTTTTATGTAGCGAATTTTTCGTTTAACCGTAGTGAGATGTGGCTCTTTAGACGATGCTTGAAAATGTGCACATATCCCAACACTGAATGAAAGATCAGGATGGTTAGCAGTGAGGTATAGAAGACTCCCAATCATGCTACGATAAAGAGTAGGATCAACATCTACTCCACCAGAATCCTTGTCAAGTTTGGCACTTGTACTCATTGTTGTGTGAGCTGGTTTAGATAACTCAAACCCGAACTTCTTAACAATGTTAAGTGAATAGGCTAACTACAAAACAAAAATCCTGTCAGATTTTTGTTGGACATGTATACCTAAAAAATAACTGAGTTCTCCAATGAAACTCATTTGGAATACATGACTTAATTGAGCACCGAAAAGATGTGAGAGATTATCAGATGTAGATCCAAAGACAATGTCGTCAACATAAATATGAGCAACAAGTAAGTTGTTTACGATCTTCTTGACAAACAAGGTATGATCAGCTCTCCGCAGACAAATCCTGAGTTTAAGAGGTGATCGGTAAGTCTTTTATACCATGCTCGTGGAGCTTACTTCAGATCGTATAGAGCCTTTCGCAACCGAAAGACGTGATGAAGGCGGTGTGGATCCTCAATACCACGAGGTTGTTCCACGTATACTTCTTCCTTAATGTCACCATTTAGGAAGGCACTTAAAGCGGAGACTGCAAGCTAGGGATAAGAGTATACGGATGGATTCAAGGCGAGCAACAGCTGTGAAGGTTTTGTCAAAGTCTATTCCCTCGACTTGGGAATATCCATGTGCCACCAATCTAGCGTTGTTTCTTAAGACAGTACCATGCTCATCCCGTTTATTTTTAAATACCCATTTTGTTCCAATGACATTGGAATCAGAGGATAAGGGAACAAGGCACCACACGTCATTTTGTGAAAATTTTTCCAACTCCTCTTGCATGGAAAGGACCCAGTGTTCGTCAAGAGGGCCTCTTCAACCTTTTTAGGTTCAAAAGAACAAGTGTAGCACACGTAAGTGACTACATTCCCAGAGCGTGTTTTCCTCCGAGTGATAGTACCATCTCTAGGATTCCCTATAATTTGCTCGACAGGATGATAGTGTTTGAGTCTTGACGATAGGGTCATGGGGAGAGGACATAACGAAGTTGATGAAGAGGGATCCCTAGTTTCAGTGGAGATAATGGCGTTATGTCAGGAGGGACCTTCCACTTGAGGGATAGTTACGGGTTCATTTACCTCATGCTTGGGTACCTTTTTACTCGATATCTCCAATTTGTCAGTGATATCCGCACTCTTAACTGAGGAGGTGGCACTGTCCACTCCTACCCCATCCTATAACAAATCATCCTCCAGAAATGACAATTCTTCGAAGGAGGAATCATCCACAATAACATTTGCGGACTTGACAATAGTCAAAGTGTGCAAGTTATATACTCGGTAAGCTCTACTTGTCGTAGAGTTGTTGGGATATGCATACTTAAAAGCCATGCTTTTACTATTATCCGAGATCCCGGGAATATTAATGAGATTCAATTGAGAAGATATGTATACTCGATTTCATATTTATTATATTTATGATGTTTTTATGCATTATCTGTATATTTTGTCCAGTATTTTACTCGTCGCATGAAGCGGAGAAGATTGGGTCAAACGTTCTGACACATATACAAGGGGCTCACAACTGCAATGGACCCGAACTATTCGTTGGCACGGTTGTAGCACATCGCTATAATAGCTGGTCTTGGCTAGGTCGAAAGGATCGAATCCCGATT
>JAULLG010566940.1:0-15383 GCA_035668355.1 Sarracenia leucophylla
AATAACTCAACCAAAGCTCAAATATAAGTACCAACAAATCAATGTGTTGGCATGATCAAAACCAAAACCAAGGCTTGTTTGAAAAAGCCTTTAGGCCAACACCACCTATTTGTATACATTACGATTCACAATCAGTGATGGCTAGAGTACATAATAAAATCTGTAACGGTGAGTCTTGACACATATGTCGTAGACATAACACTGTAAAACACTTGCTCTCAAGTGGAATAATATCCATTGAATATGTAAAGTCTAAAGATAATATAGTGGATCCGTTAACTAAAGGCTTAAGCAAAGAGCAAGTTAGTCGATCATCGAGGGGAATGGGTTTATAACCTGTAAATTAAGAGTCACCTCAATGGAAACCCAACCTAGCTAACTAGAGATCCCAAGATCTAGGTTCAAAGGGACAACCGAATTATGGATGACTCGGTGTTATCACTGTGCAGAGAAAATCTCCTACCCATTTCTATGATAATACAGTGATACCTGCAGCGCTATTTTGGATAAGCTATGCTTTAAATGATTCTCATATCTTGAAGAATCAAGTGGGGTATGGCAGGATACTTTTAATGAGAAGTTCACCTATATGAGTGAGAAGGGGGCCGCTTCAATGAGAATGATAAGGCTACATTCTCTAGCAGCACTCATGAAACCAGGATCTGCTCGGGGACAAAATGGGCGCAACTGTGAGAACCAAGGTATGTTTAGAAAAACATCTATGTGAATTCTAATGTCTTGGCTTTCATAAATGGCTGAACAGTTCAAGGCTTCGCGTCCACTGATTAGCCAGTAAGTGCAATAGCTTTTCACAAGGGAAGGTTCAAAGCCAAAAGCTACCTATCCTATATAGAATTTTTCTTCTTGAACTTTCTCCGAGTCTACATCTTACTGCATTTTCTTTTCCATCAAATTCCATTCATGTGGGGGATCGTTGGAAAATAAGTTGGAAAAAGTGGGTTTTGAACTTACACGAAAATGATTTTAGCTAACTTTGGAGCTAAATTTATTTATATTGGATTAATCTTTTTGATGATTCTAAATCCTAATATGTTTATCTCCATGAGTATTTTATCATCGTTTTTACGGCGTTCAAAACCGATATCGGGTGAATGAGAAATTGACTCCGAAAGTGAGCATAGGAAGTTGAAAATTTGTTGGAAACTTGAAGTCCTTTAGGCCTTGCCTATATCGAAAGTTTATAAAAACTTATAGAGGCTTATATAGCCTAAGTTGGTGTTAAACGGCTGGCCCTTTGGGTCATCCCCAATTTTGTTGAGGGAGGAGTTATGGATAAAATTCATTTCATAAAACACACACGTGCGCGCGCCGACGCCGCCTCCTGCCTGTTTGACCGACCGGCCGAGCCGAGCTCATGCTTGGGTCTGGGTCCGTGGTTCGTGGTTCACGGGTTGCGGCTCAGGCTCGTGGTTCACGACTATCCAAAATTTTATGAAGAATATAATATTGTGATAAAATTTTTTGAAGAATATAAAATTGTGATGATAAAAAAAGAGTGACAAAACAAGATAGAAAACATAAATTTTGATAGTTGTCGTTATAGTAATTGTTTGGTCATTAAGGTGCCGAAAAAAAAAGATAGAGAGAAAACGAAAGGCCAATTCACAAAAAAAAATAAAACATTTACAAGATTTGATATATCTAGATCTACAGTATCAATTCTAAAAAATATTGGACTAAAATAAAAAAAACAAAATTTATTTATTTCTAAATGTTTTAATATATGGGATGAATTTATTATTTCTATTTGTAAACTTATTTTGTTATTGAATTAAGTCAAATTCTATATGCATGAAAAACCACAAAGAATTCAATTTTATGACTGTTCTGCATACGTTTTCTTTGGCTCAATTAACGTTTTGAAGAAACTTCAGTTATCTTATAGAAAAAAAGAGGGTTCTCGCGTCTTTCTCCTTCTCTCCTTCTCATTCAACCAAGATGAGGACTAGATCCATGGTGAAGGGACTCAAGCAACCTGACAGCGAAGGTACTTCAAACCATCATCATTCGAAGAAATCCAGGATCAACAAGGGACTCGCTTCTTCTCCCAGCACACCCATTGTCCTACCCTCTGAATCGATGGATGCCCCACTGGGTTTTCCTTCCAAATCCATCCCCTCATCTTCTCAGGTCCCACCTATTCAACCAACCACCCTTCAGACCGTCTACAATAGATTGGACGACCTAAAGCGGATGCTCCTCGACCTTGCCATTATGGTCAACAGGGTGGAAGAGAAAGTCGATGTTACTCTCATTGAGATGTACACGCTTAAGAAGAAGAAGTCGAAGGATGATGATGACCTCACCCAAGCCCTTCAGGGAGATGGCAGTTAAGGCTAATGCTTGGGAAGCAAAACAAAACAAGAAGGACCAAGCAGGACCAAGCCATAACTGACCTGCCCTTCTTTTTGGCTCTACCAAGAGTGTATACCATTTTAATCAAGCTAATATCATTGGTTTTGAACAAAATTTTATGGTTAATCATTTATTGGAATTCTATCCTTCTTATTTAAAACTTATAGTGTATGACGGTCAATCATCGTGTTATTTCATGAACAAAACTTTTTCATAAAACACTTTGGTGAAATTCTCGTAGACCTCCTCTACTATAGTGTTTTACTCAAAATATCATTCCATCATAATTTTGACATGTCTTTCTCATATATATCTTGCTTGACATAAATGGAAAACAACTTGTGCACATATATGATCATCTACCTTTTTCAACTTATGTCAAACTCTCGTATTATGTTTTCATCACCAATAGATGGAAACACCTTTTTTTTTCATCTCTTAAAACTATGAACAGTTTTCTTTGTTGATATTGTTGTCAAAAATATGTTTCAAATTTCTTCTTTCCTTTCCAAGAACAATTATCATAATCTAATTATGCTCAAACTATTGATATCAGCTTTTCATTAACAAAGAACAAGATGGTGTGCTCGCATAAGGCTTTGTTTTTGTTAGGATTGTATACTTAAAAGTCAAGCTTTTGAGTATTTTATTATGCAGGATCCCAGGAATATTAATTAGAATCTATTGAGAGGATATGCATAATCGGTTTCATATTTATTTCATATATGATGTATGTATGCATTATCCGTATATACTGTCTAGTATTTGACTGGTCGCATGAAGCGGGGAAGATTGGGTCAATGGTTCTGAGAGATATACAAGCGGATCACAACTGCAGTAGACTCGGACTGTCTATTGGTACGGTAGTAGCACATCGATATATTAGATGGTCTTGTCTAGGTCGAAAGGATAGAATCCCGTTCTTGGGATTTATGTTACGAGCTCGATGTGTTAGTACACTTGGAGTGTATTGAGCGGGATCAATATGATGATTAATTTTATACTGACTATATGAATTGATTCACATCCTATATTATCAGTGATTGCACGGTCTCTTAATCTTGACGGGATTGATCGAACCATGTTCGAAAAATGTCTAGTACTTTGAGTCACCAATGGCTGAGATTTCTCTGGTGAGATCAATATGACTGGTTGGTTGGGTGATGACATTATTCATTCGATGGTTGATAATCTGTAGCGACCATGGCCCGCTGGGGTCGGTCTATGTTGTGGTAAGAGGTTTTTGATCAGCTTTGGAAAGCTTTAGACCGTGTAAACTTAGACCATTTCAGTTATTAAGTGTTAATTCAAAACCGGCGTACGTTAACTGTTTTAGCGAACAGGTTAAATGTTTACGAAGAATTAAAGTTTATCAATGAGTCGGGGTCTGATGATTGCACCGTTTATTTTGGAATCTCCGAAATATTTTTCCCAAGTGTTGGGCTAAGTTTGAGAACGTTCGGAGAAGGAACTAGTCTCCATTTTTAAGTTTCAGGTTGAAACATGTTAAAGTGGATGAGGGAGATTGCCATGCCTTCACTATTTTGTACATAAATTTTCTAATGAAAGGAATTTGGATGTGAGTCTAGAACAATTGGAAAGAGGACTTCCGGGGCTTCGATTTACATATAAGAATGACCTAATTTTGAGTTCGATTGACAATGTTGTATGCGTTTGAAGATTCTGGTTTTGCTGGTACAGGAATAAGGGCTCGAGCGAGCTAAATAGCGCTCGAGTGGTAGTGTCGGTCAAACCTAGTATAAAAAGGGCTGTTAGGACGTGTTTTTGGCAAAAAAATCAATTCTATCTCTCTCTAAAAGCTTTGGACAACCAGTGGCGATTTTTGGGGCTTTGAGCTTGGTTTGGATGCTCGGTTAAGGCCTCGTTTGCTAAGATTTATGATTTTTGTTTATAGATCCTTGGTTCATACCTGCTTGTTTATATTTCTACCGAATCGATTTTTGATTTCGGTGTTCGTATGGCTTAGGGATGGATGGACACGTGGTTTTCGGGCTTCCTCTACGGATACGAGGTTGGATCTATGCTAATATCAAACTATTGATTCAGCATGTGTTGTATAGTTGTGAAAAGTTAGTTTTTTAGGGTTTTTTTCTTTTTTGAACAACCAGATTTTTGCCTTAGGCAATCCTCGTCATGGTGAGCACTCGAACAGTATTATTAGTGCTCGAGTGGTCCCCTATTTTCTGGGCAATCCGAAAATTGTTTTATTTTTGTAAACATCGGGGGTTTGTTGGCTAGCTTTGGAGACACTTTTTAAGCATAATATTTATACTATTTTCTATATAATTTTGTCTCGTTCGCCAAGGCATTGTTTGGGTTGTCAAACGGTTGAAAACATAAGGGTTTTTCTTAAGTTAAAATCAGCTAGTTTTGGTTTTTGGATTTGCTTAGGCTTTTGGATCGAGATTCCACGGTGGGTTTCTGGTGCGCTGGGTTCCGGGTCATTACAAGTGGTATCTGAGCTCTAGGTTTGAATACCTTTGAGTCGTGGGAAGGGTTGTGTGTTATTCCGAGAGGGTTGAATTGCATGTTGCATCCATGATTTGGGTATGCTTGTATTCTTGTCTGTGATGAGAAATGACTTGTGCATGCTATGTGTTTATGTGCTTATGTGGGTATGGGGGTAGGACTTTGAAAATGATATCGCTTGCCTTGTGCGTCTGGTTAACTACTTTGGGAATCAGGTTAGAAAAGCACCTTGCGAACGCTCATTCTATCCAGGAATCCAAACTAGTTGATCAGATTGAGATATCACTCTAATTAGCCTCCTCGTTATGTAATAAGGTGTTGACGTGCTTATGTGTGTAGGTGTTAACATGCTTACGTGCGTAGATGTTGATCCCCTTTGTGGTAGATTAGTCGTTTCTCAGATAGCTGGGGGCCTTATCCTCGGGAGTAGGACTAGAACGCGTATCTGGGAGTGGGTATACCTACATATTAGGTGGGTGTCGGGGTTAGCTTACATAAGCATTGTGGTCATCACATTGTGAGCTGAGTTTGGCTTAGCTAGTAGAGCAGGAGTGTGTGATGGTTGGATGTGATCGTAGGAGGTGGGAGCTTGTTTGAGAGTTTCCTCCGTTTGAGATACCAGTGGTGGCAAGACCGACGTAGTGTCATCCTTTGTATTATGTGTGGACCGGCGTGTTGTGCTAAGAGTGCACTTTGGAAGGACATGTTTGTTTTACCTTGGGTTTTGTGTGCTGGTTGTGATAATCGATAAGAGGCATACGGATTTGTTAGCCTTGTGCTAATTCAGTAGCCGTGGTTCAGCTTAGCTGCCCTTTGATGAGTTGGCTCAGGTTCAGATGATGGTAGTCAAGTGTTAATAGCGATTTTGGATCCTTCCAAGAGGCCTGTCTGTGGCAGTGTTTTCGGATTCTTGTTAAGATTCAATTTATTGCGTTGGAGTACGCCCTTAGTTACCCGTATGTATGGTTGTAGGGGCTTATGTGGTCCGATCAGTTTGAAGTTTCTCTGTGTTATAAGACCACTACTTTGGAGTTAGTTTTTGGTATTGGTTTTGGACATTGCGGCTAGTAGAGGCGTGCAACTGCATGCTGCCAGCATTATTGAGATCAGTGATTAGGAAGGCGGTTCTGTTGTCTCCCTTTTCAGGTTGGGAATGGCGATCATGGTGTTGTTTGGTTAGAGGATGGTTGGGGACATTGGTATGTCTTCGGGTCCTTGATTTGATCTGTGGTTGACCCTGCCCTTCCTTGGTAACCTAACAGTTTTTTGATAGCTTCCAGTTCTGCAAGTTTGCCGTTTGGTGGCCGTATTGTCTAAGAATAGGAAGTTTGTGATCGAGGTAAGTGCGTGGGAACTATATGTGTTGGTATTTCTTTGGAATTAGTACCCTGGAGTTTTGTTGAGACGGTGAGAGGTCGCCTGGGTGGCAAACTCCTGTGTGAGCATGACTTTGACGCTTGGAGTCCAATCCTTACAGGTTTGGCAGCGCATTCTGTGTTGGTCCTTTGTGAGAGTTGTTTAGTGCTAGAATAGCCTCTGGTTAGTCTGGTGAGTGTATATGTTTCTGTGAGTGTTTAGAGGTATCGACGTAAGTGGATCACGTCGGTATTGGTTGAGGTTGGCAGTGGTGGGGTCGATCCATGTTCCCTAGGTGTCGGTACTGGTTTTCTTTATGCCGACCCTAGCCTTTTGATCTCCACATATAGTTCAGTTGAGATCAGATCTGATAAGCTGGGTTTAAGAACCAGTTGGTGATGGAACAGTTTTAATTTGTGTGACCGCTAAAGTTAGGTTGTGAGCATCCAGTGTGTGGGACAAATGCTTGGGTAAGGACGTCCAAAGAATCCTGGTAAAGTTTGTTGTCGCGAAGGTACCTACGGAGTTAAGTGGAACTTCTGGACCGCGCGACCTATGTGGTGGCTTCGAAGCTTGAGTGGTGGATGCACCACGTGTTGAGGTATCATCTTTGGTATCCCTTGTGGAGTGGTCATGTGACCTTGTTCCTGGTATCCTCCAAGGTTTGGTTAGGAATCTGGAACTCAAGCTTTAAAGAATTTTCTTTGGGATAGAATTCCTAGTGATGGATTTTTGGTGTATCCTTCAGTTTGGTTAAGATCTGTTTTTTGGTCTTGCTGTGTTGGACCGTGAGCTTCGTGCCGTCGACCTAATTTTTCTTCGTAGGCTCGATGGATGTTCAGTTGGGTTGGTGGTCTTGGGAGGAAACCATGGACTATTGGTAGCTATTGATTCATGTGTTTGGGTGTTTGGTTAAGGTGAACATTGTGTGTGGTTTCCTACAAGCATCTTCGATGTTTTGAGCCCGGTAAGGTCTCTTTTGGATTACCTTGGGTGGTTGTAAGATGGTAGTGAGACTGTCTGGTTGTTTAGTGATGAGGTTTGAGTTTGCAGCCTCTTTTGGAAGAGAGGTACGAGTGCCTATTTCCTTTGGGGATCTTTTGTTGTGATGTCTTGAGGACACTCCTGGGGGAGGACTGCTTAGGGCAGCATTGGTGAGGTTAGCTTTCAGGGTTGTGATCGATAGTATGGGTAGTGACCGTATAGTTTGATCTTTTGATGGTCGTCTGTGGACTATAAGTGATGTGTTGGACACGTTGCTTGGATATGGCTAAGATTTGCTACGATGTCTTGGGTTGGACATGTGTTGGTTGAGAAAGATCCATCATATGCTTTGGATTCTTTGTTTGGTATGAAGCGTTGGTCTTCATCGTGTCGGTTTGGGATCATTCCGTTCCGGGGCAGAGTTTACAGTTTTGGTAAGTGTTCTTGATTAAGGGCAGCGTGCCATTCTTGGGTTATTGCAGTTTAGCCTGTTGGTGATGAAGTCTGTCCTTCTCTGTGGATCTTTTGTGATGGAGATTTGAGGAATCTTCGAGCTTGTTCATGAGTTGTTTCAGGACTGCTTTTCCTTAGGAATTGTAGTGATTTCGGGGATGAAATCTTTTTGAGTGGTGGATGTTGTAGCGACCATTTCCCGCTGGGGTCGGTCTATGTTGCGGTAAGAGGTTTTTGATCAGCTTTGGAAAGCTTTAGACAATGTAAACTTGGACAGTTTTGGTTTTTAAGCGTTAATTCGAAACAGGCATACGATAACTTTTTTAGAGAACCGGTTAAAAGTTCTTGAAAAATTAAAGTTTATCGATCATTCGGGGTCCGATGATTGCACCGTTTGTTTTGGAATCCCCGGAATATTTTTTCCGAGTGTTGGGCCTAGTTTGAGAATGTTCGGAGTAGGAACGGGTCTCCGTTTTTAAGTTTCAGGTGGAAACATGTTTAAGTGGGTGAGGGACGTTGTCATGCCTTCACTATTTTGGACATAACTTTTCCTACGAAAGGAATTTCGACATGAGGCCAGAACCATTGGAAAGAGGATTTCCGGGGCTACGATGTCCATATAAGAATGACCTATTTCCATGTTCGGATGATAAAGTTGTATGTATTTGAGGATTCTGGTTTTCTACTATTGGAATAAGCGCTTGAGCGAGCTAAATAGCGCTCGAGCGGTAGTGTCAGTCAAACCTGGTATAAAAAGGGCTATTTGGATGCGTTTTTGGAAAAAAAAAATCATTTTTCTCTCTCTAAAAGCTCTGGACGATCAGTGACGAATTTTGGGGCTTGGATTTGGATGCTCGGTTAAGGCCTCGTTTGGTGGGATTTTTTATTTTTGTTTATAGATCCTTGGTTTATATGCGTTTGTTTATGTTTCTACCAAATCGATTTTTGATTTTGGTGTTCGTATGGCCTAAGGATGGCTGGACGCGTGGTTTTCGGGCTTCCTATATGGATACGGGGTAGGATCTATGCTAATATCGAACTATTGAATAAGCATGTGTTGTATACTTGTGGAAAAGTTAGTTTTTTGGTGTTTTGTCATTTTTGAACAACCAGATTTTTGTCTTGGGCAACCCTCGTCAAGGTGACTACTCGAGCGGTATTATTAGCGCTCTAGCGGTCCCCTGTTTTCTGGGGAATCCAAAAATGGTTCTATTTTTGTAAACTTTTGGCGTTTGTTGGCTAGCTTTGGAGACACTTTTTAGGCATAGTATTTGTACTATTTTCAATATAATTTTGTCTCGTTCGCCAAGGCATTGTTTGCGTTGTCAAATGGTTGAAAATTTAAGGGTTTTTCTTAAGTTTTAATCAGCTAGTTTCGGTTTTTGGATTTGCTTAGGCTTTCGGCTTGGGTTTCCACGGTGGGTTTCTGGTGAGCCGGGTTCTGGGTCATTACATAATCAACTGACGGTAGCCACATCTGGTATAATACTGGTTGAGGAGTTCCCCCTTGTAACGTCGTGACCTAACTCGAATAATAATCTAATAAAAACATCCAATAACTGAGTCTCTAGCCGAACATTCACTTCTTTAAAACGTTGATTTAAGAAAACAAGAATATTTTCCCCTTTTTTAAGAAAATTTATGAAAATGTTGAAAAATATTCTAACTCTTGAAATTTTTTAGAAATTTCGGCAGAATTTCCTCTGTTTTCAGACCAAAACCCAAAATGGGCGAACCTGTAAACAAAACATGGACATCAACAATCAATATAGGCCCTTTAAGGTCATCAACAATCACACTCTTAAGCTATTCTAAGCTATATCAAGCTGATTATGGCACAATTCTAATACTAATCAACAAGCTATATCGAAATATCAATAAATCAAGGGTGACCCGTAGGCTCTTGCAACCCCAACAAGAAAACAAAACAAAAACTATCTAAACTGAAACGGAGAGTAAACTACCCATCGGCGTCTCACATGCATACAACAGATGATAAAAGGCCTTATGGCCATACAGTTATCCAACAACGAAAAAGAAATACCATAAATACAGTCATCCGAAATAAAACTAATGAGCTACTTGAATCAATAAATGTGAGTGTGCTCCAGCCCATCCATCCTAGCTCCAAATGTCCAAAAGCTCCTTTCCACTCAACCTGAAAAAATGTTAGGGTGGCTGAGCCATGGTTGTAGGATAATAGATATATTAAACCACAAAATGATATACAAAGTTAGTTATGCAGCAATATAAGTAAAAAGGGTTTAAAAGTAAAACCATAATCCATTTGTTATTCAAAACCATGGCTGCATAACCGAGTTTTACTATGAAAATCCCATTTTGTCGAGAAAAAATCTTTGAATAAGTGAAAAACAGTTGAAAAACCCAGTTTCTTTCCCATTAAACTTAACTTACAACCCTGAAGTAGTCAATAACTACACTCCGTACACTAAGCGGCATAAGTTGCCAATTGGTGGTAAATCTATCTCATAAAGGGTGGTGAAATGGTTATTACATGTCAAACTATGTAACGTAAAGCCTAGAGACGCTCCTCTCTCATCCATCTAAAAGTGATACATGGTGCCATGTGTCCAAAGTCATATGTGAAACTGAAAACTGCGGTACATGCATCTATATCTCGCAAATGATTATATGGTCATGCTCATGTGAATAATGCACACATAATCCAAATCAAGCACCACGTTTCGTAAAGTAAAAACAAGTTATGTCTCATACCATAGCTCGTAGACGTTATGCGTACATACTCACACACCCACGTATCGTAAAGTAGAAAAGCTATGTCCCATACCATAGCTCGTAAACTTTACACTACAAACGCACACACACCAGAAACGGACCTCGGAGTAACGGACGAGTCTAACCTCGGTTGTACCAACCCCACGGAACACATCCAACGTGGGTCGAAAGGCCCTGGCCATCTCCTACTGCCCAACCCCGACGGAAGACATCAACGTGGACCGACCTCACGGAACACATCAATACTAGTCGGAAGGCTTAGACTTCACTCCCTACTCCCCCACAGGTCCCAAAACTAGAGCACAGATATACATAATATCCAACAACCAGGCACACAAATAGTGAACCTAACATCTCAAAATCCAGGCCATAACTGCCATAATCTCAACAGGGTTCTTACAACTCAAACCGGTGAATATAACCACCATGCACTATAATCACAAACATCTAACACAAGGACACAAGCGATGTGCTCCAACAGATCACTGAGATCTACACACACGTACCCACAAACATAAAGTGCTAGGGTACCTACATAGATCACCTAACTGTGATCTAAACTGACACAATAGTACCCACATAAATGTGACAAACAGCGTACAGATATCTACCGGGGGATATCCTAATCCACACACGACTCGGTCGCCAGCAATAAGGGCTATTGCAAGGGAGCCTAAACTCGTCCAATTACACGACCAATTAATTGACATAAATGCTAAAGCACGCTTGCTTGACATATTATAATTACTTCGAACAATCCTGTGGATTCACAATTAAATATATGGGCTTCTCTGAGGGAGCCAAATAACCATCAAGAATGCTAATCCAACTCCTCATGACAAGATGCGTTATCTAAGTTCTGGATCAACCATGACTCAAATGACCTAAAGAAGTCATCAATCCAAATGGACTACATAGTCTAGCCTAAGGATCTTCCATTGCTTTAACGATGCTCAACTATACATCTAAACACCAACAACATAGGCTATAAGAAGGGAGCCTAGATCTTATCACATATACTTCCATCCATGCCCCAACTCAATGTAAGCACATTCTCATTAACGAGGATCATAAGAAATTCAGGAATTTAGGTACTTGTCTCCCCTTATTCAATTACCCACTAAGGAGAAGGGCAACACCCCCAAATCACGATGGTTAGCTATCAAAACCTATCCACCAACTTGTTGATTCATTGAGGAAGAGTAATTCCTCTTGTCCCAAAAATTACCAAGTCTCACTCATAAGTTAATTGACATGTCCAAGTCACACAATTGCCTCAATTTTGAGAAATTATAGCTATAAGGTCAAATGCTTGCCAAAGGGGTCTGTAAGGTTTTTATATGGAACCTTAGTCACCAACTTGTCGCTTAATTAACAATAACTAATTCTGTTAATCCGAAAATCACCATAATTAAACCATAGACTAGTTTCTATGCCAACTCCACATAATCAAGCTTATTTTCTTTAAATCACAATATTCGGACTTAAATCGCGAGTACCAAATTACCCGTTTGTTAAGGAATGTTACTTCCTCTTATCTAAAAATTGTCAAATTCACGCCATAAGATATATTCTTTATCAACGTCACGAAATTGATGCCAATTTTAAGAAATAATCACGCTAGGGCCAAAATTCCCAAATCTAGGTCAATTATTCCAACCGAAACCCTAATATATCCAAATCCAAAATCGATCAATCAATCGCACTTCTAGTGAGCTAGAATAATTATTCCAATGCTCTAAAGCATATTCCAATCATTAATTTACAAGATTTAACAAATGAACTAAAGGAAAGACAGGTTTCGGTTCCGTCGAGCATTTCACGCCCTAACTTTCAGTTGGTCATTAAAACATGGAAAATAATACAATCTATATTAGTAGATAGGTTTAGCAAGTCTAGAATCCTACATTTGTCGAAGAAATTACAAGAAATCAAACCGGGTGAGCCGAAATGGAACTGTTGAAACCCACAGAGATCACGCCGTTCGGTTCTATTTTCCCTCCAGTTCGCAAGCGGTCAATGGCGGCAGACGGTGGTCTAGAGGGCGTCGGCGGTGGTCGGCATCGCGAGTGGTGGCTAGAGGCGGTGGCTTCTTCCCCTTCTGCGGTCGTCTTCTCCCTCGCGACCTCTCTCCCTCGCTTTCTGTTTCTCTCCCTCTCCTTCAGTCGCGTGTGTGTTTTGCCGAAACAATAAAAAATTAGTTTTGTTTTATTATTTTATTTATTTTTTATTTATTTTTTGAAAGGAATTAGTAAAAAAATGTATAAAAACATATATTACTAAAATCTTGTATTTAAATCCAAAAATGCCCCAAATATCTTACAAAATAAGTTTTGTTATCCGTCAAAGGATTTTTCCACCGAGACAAAAATAAAATATCTCTTTTAACCGAAAAGAAAAAAAAAATTTCGCGTCAAAAATCAGGTTATCCAAAAAAATCTCTTTAATTTAAATAAATTATTAATTAAAAAGTTCAGGTCATTACAAAATATGTGCTATTTTCTAATAATCGTTCAATATACTTTATAATTGTTTATTGCTTTAAAATTATATGTTTTTAATGCATCAATTTTGTTCTGCATAAGAAAACTGTAGACACACTTTGGCAAAGTATCGACACTTTTTGTGACTTTTATAGAAAAAATTTTTTCTTATGTGGCTCATGGTTCCGAAACCAGTTTTCATGGTCCCAAAACCTTTTTATCTTTTTAAAACCTTTTTATCTCTATTGCTGGTTCCGAAACCTTTTCCTTAGGTCTCGAAACCTTTTTATCCTTTTTGAGGATAGATTCCGAAACCCTTATACCTTGTCTCGATACCTTTCCTAACCTGTGTGAGATTGATGAACTCCACGCGATACGCCTCCTTTAAGGATGATGGGAAATACTTGTCCAAAAATAGTTTAGAAAAAGTATCCCAAGTGCCGTCCCCCATAGCTTTTGCATACTTCCACCACTTGTTCGCTTCTCCTTGCAACTGAAAACTTGCTAGACCAATCTTCACGTCGTCCCCTATCGCCCCCATCGTATCCAATATCTTCTCCACCCGATCTAGCCAAGCCGTGGCTACCATAGGATCCGGTTCACCATTAAAGGTGGGTGGATCAAGTCTCTGAAAGTCTCGTAAGGCTAAAGTCATTCTAGCCTCTGGCCCTTGGGCACCACCTCTTGCACCTCCCGACAAAGATCTAATACCGGTAACCAACTCACGCAAAATATCCCAACCATCAAGCGGCACTTGGGGGTTTGTAGCATCCCCCATCTCTGGTGCCTCTTCCTCTGCATGAACTTCTGCTTGCACTTCCACCTCATCCACCTGTACCCCTATACCAGGCATCTCATGCCCACCGCGGCCTCTGCCGCCCCTCCGTCCTCGAGACATAACTATACCAAGAAAAAGGAAAGGATCAATACAATAACCAACAATGATATATACACATCTCCTTCCCCCCACGTACACATACTATAGGCATCATCAAGACCAACCGGTCGAAACTAAACAAGCTATGATCACAGCATATAGGGCACCACAACATACATCCACATACCGAGGAGACCTCTTGGGATGATACTTCAATCCAAATCACTCGTCCAGATTCCCAGGTAGAAAGAACGTTTGCAAGGTGCTTCTCAAAGTGGGACCCTAAACCAGTAACCAAGATACCGAAGCAAGAAATATCACCTTAGAAGTCCTACCTCCATACACATTAAACCACATAGCACACGAATGTATATCACATCGCATTACACAAGCAAGCATGAAAAAGTATGAATGCGACAAGCAATTCACCCCTCTCGGTGGAACACACCCCATCCCACGGTCCTAAGGTATTGTAACCTAGTGCTCTGATACCATCCGTAACGTCATAGACTCGATTGAATAAAATTAAACTTGTAAAACCAATACGAATTACGATTTTATCTCCAAATGTTAATCATCAAAAAAAAATTCTTTTAAAAAAAATCTTGAAAAGATTGATTTTTATTCCTGAAAAGTCTTGGAAACACTTGGTAAGAAAGTAGGAAAAAATACACAAAAACTGAAAATTTTCAAAAAATTGCTCAGCAGGCAGCCCGCTCGAGCGGGCATGAGGCACGCTTCAGGCGCGCTCATTCCCGAGAGCAGTCTGTTTGCAGAAAGCTTTCCACCTGATCTTTTGTGATAAAGAAGCATGAAACACATGTTTTCTTTACCAAAAACTAAAAACAACAAGATTATGACAAAAAGGAGATTTTTGTTCAACATTAAACGCATCCAAAACATGATTTGTCCATCCATACAAACTTTTTAACAGAATGGACTACAAAGAGAGGGAGGAACTACCCAACATACAACCATGAAATATTGTTCATCTCCACACACAAAACATAATAAAGAAATGTACAAGCTTCCTATGAGATACAAGATAGCATGAAGCTCGACAAAAGGAATCAAATATACAAGGAAAGCTTTGCCACTACTTGCACTTGAGCGTGGATCCAACGCAAAACATGAAGACCATATACAAAATAGTGGAGATGATATCCGGATGTTTCAACCATCCATCTTACCTTTGCCGGTGTTACCTGCAAAAAATTAGTTTTAAAATAATATAGCTAACGCTCGTAGGATGCCTCATAATCCAAGAATACATGATCTGTATAAGAAGTTAGATATGCAATCCCAAAAACATAAGTAGCCTCACATCTCTCATCAAATCACCTCTCATGAAAGGGGAGGGTTTTACATTGCATATCCGGTTTCTTTGTGAACCAAAAAGAGAATTTTGTAGAAAACCACTAGTACTACAAAGAGGTAACATGTCATGCATAAATAAATGGTGCCAGTGCTTATGCAAGAAACAAGTATCGATAATCCCAACACCCATGTATCGTAAGAAAAACATGCTATGTCCCATACCATAGCGCGAAGTCCTTACGTCTACACACACACACACACACCCGTATCGTAAAATAAATAAGTTATGT
>JAULLG010566941.1:0-10140 GCA_035668355.1 Sarracenia leucophylla
ATCACATCGGGATTAAGAGTACGTGCAATACATGATAATATAGGATGTAGACCAATTCATATAGTCAGTATAGAATTGATTATCCTAATAATCCTACTCAATACACTCCAAGTGTACTAACACATCAAGCTCGAGCATCGAATTCCCAAACCTGAACTTGATCGTTAGACCTAGCCAAGACCATCTAATATAACGATGTGATACAATCGTACCAATGGATTGTCCGAGTCCATTACGATTGTGAGTCTACCTATATATTATGTCTGAACCTTTGACCCGATCTTCTCCTCTTCATGCGACGAGTCAAATACTGGACAAAATATACGGACTATGCATACACACATCATGCATACAATAAATATGAAATAGAATATACAAATACATCTCAATTGTTTCTCATTAATATTCCAGGGATCCTAGATAATAAAATACATAAAGCATGGCTTTTAAGTATACTATCCTAACAAGTTGCACACGAATGCACTAATAAAGTTAAAGATAAAAAGATTGATATTTTAATGAGAGATTATGAATTATTTAAAATTCATTCTCATGAAAATATCTCCGATATGTTTTATATATTTAATATTATTACTAACAATCTTAAATCTCTTGGCAAAAGTTTTCCTAATGTTGAACTTGTTAGGAAAATTTTGAGATCTTTGCTAAAGGAGTAGAGATTGAAGGTCACTGCTATAGAGGAAGCTAAAGACCTCACAACACTTGGCTTGGATCATTTGTTGGGCTCCCTCTTCACTCATGAATATACGTTGAAGGATGAAGGAGAATAAGTGAAAGAAAAGAAAAGAGCACTAGCCTTCAAATCTACTAAGATTTCTATGGAAGAAGAAGAGAGAACCGAGAGTGAAGAAGATGATCAAGAACTTGCTCTCCTCTCTAAAAGAGTAGCAAGAATCTTGAGGGAGAAAAGAGAAAGAATGAAAAGATTTCAAGGAAAATCTAGCTTCTACCCGATGGAGAAAGAAGCTAAAATCAATTGTTACAACTGCCGAAAGCCTAGACATGTCAAACCCGATTGTCCCGTGTTCAAGAAAAATATAAGGAAATTTCCAAAGAGTTTAATGAAGGATATATGGGATGAATCTAACTTCAGTGGAGAAGAAGGAGATTCAAGCGACAGTGAAGCTTCAAATCAATGACTCATGGCATTCTGTAATGAGGTAACATATTTCTCTCATAGTGATAAGGATGATGATGATACTCTCACTAATGATGATCTTTGTAATTTTAGGCTCTTCTTTTCTTTATTTTACACGGTTCACAACTAAATTTAATACTCCTAATTTCTAAAATTGTAATTAATTAAGTAAATTGGGTCAGGTCATTACACTCAAAGCCACTCATGAGGGCACCCAGATGTTTGATGGTGAATCATTTGACCACTTTTATTCCAACCATAGCGATATTGTTAACTCATTCTTTACTTTACGTGAACCCCTTACTTCTTCAAAAGTCGTAAAAAAAATCCTTAGGTCCCTACAAGAGAAGTTTAGGGCTAAGGTCATCGCCATCGAGGAGAGTCACGATGTAGACTCCCTCAAGGTTGAAGAGTTAGTAGACAAAATCTAAACCTATGAAATAAATCATCTCTCATCTAAAGGTGTTTCATCTAGCTCCGGTAAGAGTGTGGCCTTGAAATCCACTAATCTCATCCCTGCTGATATGGACAACAACTTAGTCGATATTGATGAGGAGGACCATACCCTTTTTGTTAGAAGATCTTGAAAATTTGTCAAATTCAGGGAGGAAACCTCAAATAAATCAACTCCAAGATAATTCACCATCTCAAAAAATTTCTCTCCTAGTGGGAATGATCGGAGTCTCTGTAATCCCTCATCTGGCTCAAACATGCCTCAAGGCATCCATTGCCATGTGTGTCATGGCTTTGGTCATGTTCAAGCCGAATGTGCCAATCTTCACAAAAGAAAAGAGAGAAAGAGTTTTACCATCACTTGGGATGACAAGACTGAGGACGAAGTTGAAACTGATTTTGAGAAAGACACTATCTCAAATGACAAGGACACATAATCCTGAGACGTCGTCCTTGTTTCCATCATAAGCTCTTATGATTCCTCTATCCCAACTGGTCCTTCTCCTGCCCCCACCGATGAGACTCCTCAAGCAATCGAGTCATCGTGTGTGACAAGTAAGGGCATTGGAAGTAATAAAGATGATGATGTGTATGAGTCAAACTACACCCATGAAATATATGAGAATCTTATGAAGAAATGCCTCAATCTCAAGAAGGAGTATGAGAAATTGAAGAAGATTATACGTCCCTTGAGAGGGAAAGCGACATCCTTGAAAGTGATGTAACCACTTGTAATCTTGAGATAAGCACTCTTAATAAGTATCGGGCAGATCTCAGCGATAATCTTTCATCCATAGAGAAAGAGAGATTAAAACACTTGGAAGAGTTAATTGATTTTGGGTCAAGGATCGTCTCTCTCGAGACTGATCTCATAGAACTCTCTTCCATGATGAAGAGAAGTGAAGCCATTTCTCGGATTACTAAGATCTCCATCTCTTTTCGTGACCATAGTGGTCTTGCACATTTAGGCCCTCCTTCGTTGTCTGAATCATCTTCTAATGACTTTAAAAAGATCTCATTCGTTAGGCCATCTACATTCATCCCCGTATCTTTTATTCCGGATGTTGGTCTTCAAGGGTTAAACATTTTGGCTATCGATCAAAGGAAGAATCCAAGATCTACAACAATTATATCTTATAAGCTTAGGTAATCATTTCCCTCCTCCCCTTCCCGGGATGATACATCCTCGCTGATTCATCCTCGATTGATCACCTTGTAAAGAATCCTACAATGACAATTCCCCGTAGGATGGAACCCATGATTGCTAGTCCCCCGAGAAGAGGTCATGTTCCCTCTTCCTATTCTTATTCCGCATCCAAATATTCTTTCAAGAATAAACCACATCCGTTGTGCCACTAATGTGGGATAACATGTCACACAAGTCCAAACTGCTATCGTCTGATATGAGACCGAACTAGAGAAAAATGTTTGAGGTAATCTTCGATTAGTGAACTCACAAGTTTAGGTTTATCCCCTTCCAAGCGTGAATAAGTTGTGGCATTAAGCCACCTAAATGAGATGGCTGCTCAATCCTTATATCTTGTAACACAAATTGACAAACTATCCCTAGCTATGTCTAAACCTCGTTCCCCTACTTCTATACAAAGACACAGTCCTCCTAAGAAACTACCTCCTCAAATCTAACCTAGACCTATTGTCATCACCCCTCCTAATGAAGGGAGACAGCCCTCTAAAGAAAGCAAACTCTTATGGTATGAAATGTCCATGGAGTAAGGGGCATCGTTATATTTCCTGGTGTTTTACCAACAAATAATATGTCTTAGTAGCTAGCGAGTCCTATCACGTTACACCAGATGTCCTCCCATCGACCCTAGTACATAGTAAATACTCCAGCACTTTCCTTCCCTAGTGTGTGTAGTGAGCTGGCTTATATGTTTGTACACCCCCCAGGATGACCCTTAGCTTACATCTTCTGGTTGATTGGGTTTGTTGTTTTCTTATCTTTTCCTCAAGTGTTGTATTTCATCTTGGGATGTTGAAAGAAATTTTATATCCCTTGTATATTTACCGTATTTCTTTATAATTCTATCCTTTGCATGCTTCTATGCCTGATAAGCTATAATAAACATGAATGCGAGATAGGATATCTATCACTTATGCACGACACAATTATTTGACAAATTTCCATGGTAATTTGATTTTCTTTTGTCCTGTATAATTTTGCATGTATCCATACTGCAAGTTGGTGGTCATGTTATTTTATCTATTGCACATAATTCTTAGGATTCTAATGTTTATGGGTCACAAGTGAGTTTAATCTCTAATCATTATGTTATGACCATCTAGTCCTTGATCTAGATTCACCTACGCATGCGGTCTACCTTTAAATGCGTTCCCTCGTCAAGTTTAGTATTTGAACGACAACCTGTTGTAGGTGTAATTCGTTACTCTCTGTGAGTAACCACTTACGTTCGGTGTTATTCATCATTCATGTGTCCCCTTTGACAACAACAAAAATTATGTGTTGTTTATACCCATTGTTGTATTTCACAATTCTCGCACTTTAAAAAAATAAATAAAATAATAGTGAGTTTGACCGTGTTATGGTCTGGGTTATAAATGGATAGGAGATCACGTATGTATCCTTGAGTTTGCCTTTTAGGTTCAAGGAGATGATTCATCTCCTTAAGATTGGACATGTTCCATCTTATACCTTTCTAAGCATCTGAATCCTATGCACCGAGTTCACCTTTCAACTTAAATATAAGGTTGACATGAACCACTTGACTTGAGTTAATAGTTGCAGATTATATATCGATTCATTGATTATCAAATTTTCATACATATTTCTCAAGTATTATGTGATTTCATAAGTCTCTTGGTTGACCTTTGTCTCATCAACATGCTTATAATATGCACTTCTCCTCTATATGTTGTATATTTTCATTTTTGCATGATGTTTTTCTAAGTATTCTCGGATTGAGGTGTCTACATTTGATATACATATACAGACAATATGAAAGATAAAACTGCATGTGTGGCAATGTAAAATAATAGAATGTCACTAAGGAAACTTCTATCTCAAGGATACTTCTCTCCCTATCAAGAAAACTTCTCCCCCTTTTGTTTCGGAAAGACCAACGAGGTAGCTTCGTGTCACATAGGAACATCCAAGTCACTCGGGAATAAGGTCATCCTGGGTCTGGCCCCTTTAAGTGGTTATGATGGTGGTAGTAGGGGTGTATATAATAGCATTTATGTTCTGAAAGTGATGATCAATTGTGATCATGCGGTAGTAGAGACTGGTAAGTGTTCGATCAAAGTCAAGTAACTGATGATGAGTGCTATGTACATCTATATATAGGATTGTTGTCCTAGTATTGAGGTCCTGAAGTCAAATAATCATCAAGTCGAGCCAACGATGGATTGGGTGAAACATTGCGTTGAGCATCGTATGCAACTCCTCAAAGTGAGTGGCCAACAGATCAGTAGCGACCATGGAAGGTGGGATGTCACCAGAGGTGCGGCGAGAATGAGGAGTCAGATTATAGTGAGACTGTTGGATTCAGTGTAGCGGAAGTTTAAAAATTTGTTTGATACACATTTTTTACGAAAGTCTACATAGATATACGAGATGGGACAGAATTTTACCGATAGAAACTTTGTAGTAAAGTTTCGAATAGATCCAATCTGAGGAGAGACAACCACGAGATCTTCTCGCGTATAACCTTTTCATGTTCATGATTCTGGTGTGTGGGAACCGATCCGAGGCAAGATTTTAGGCTTCAAAACACTCTAGAACTCACTCCAAATAATGTTCAAAACAAAGAACAAGAGGGAGAGAGAACAAAGGGGGCGACGGCTAGGTATCTTGCAGGACTAGGGTCTTTTCTAATTCTCTAATATTTTGTATATATAAGCCTCTATGTATTTTTTAGAAAAATAGTATATATTTATTCTCTATTTAATACATAAAATATATACACAAAATATATAATAAAAACACCCCATAAAGAGCCGATCATGAGAGAGATAAGGAGAGAAAGAGAGAGAGAGAGAGAGAAAATTTCCTAAAATCTCTCCTTAAATATATACATACCAAATTCTTTGTTATCTTAGATATATGGAATATATCTAAACAAAGACCAATTATGCAATAACCATCTCTTAGGGCCAGCCAACTAGGTATTAATCCCTAGGTGTGCCAAATACCAAAAGTGCCCCTGAACATTTAATTTAATACCTCCAATGTCCCAGCGACAATTCCAAAGATCGAATTAAATTAAATAATAAATGAAGCCTACCAAAAATCCGTGCTTATAATAGGGCAACATACGGGATCACAAGGAAGTATAGGACTCGGGCTAACCGTACGAGAAAACCAGATATCCCTAACTCAAGCCCCGAGTTAGATCCATTCTTACACGAACTATGACTTATTCCACAAAAGGTCCTGACTGAACTCCCGGTCCTCTCTCCATTTGTGTCTTGAGTTTCCAATTATCAAATGCACTAAAGTCTCCCCATGTTTAGGATGTGGATTCCCGATAATCCAATTAGGTTACTGACAACCTTGTTCAAAAATCCTCTTTTCCTCGTATCCGTACCGGTTAACTTATTGATATGCCGGATCAACTGATCCACTGCGTAGGTTTGGCACAATCAACTTATATGAAAAAAACACGAGGGGGAACTCCTCAACCTAAGTTGGATGTGGATTCCGTTAGCTGATTGTCAACCATCGATCAAATAACGACAGTACCCAACCCACCGGCCATATTGATCTCGCTATAGAAATCACAACCATTGGTGACTCAGAGCACTGTGCATTACCTAAACATGATTCGATCAATTACGTTGGGATTAAGAGTACGTGCAATACATGATAATATAGGATGTAGATCAATTCATATAGTCAGTATAGAATTGATCATCCTAATGATCCTGCTCAATACACTCCAAGTGTACTAACACACGGAGCTCAAACATTAAATTCCAAGACCGAAATTTGATCCATTTGACCTAGCCAAGATCGGCTACTATAACAATGTGCTACAACCGTACCAATGGATTTTTCGGGTCCATTGTGATTGTGAGCCGACTTGTATATTTGTCAGAACCTTTGACCCGATCTTCCGCGTTTCATGCACCGAGTCAAATACTGGACAAAATATACGGACAATGTATTCACATATCATACATACAATAGATATGAAACCGTAAATGCGAAAACATCTCTAATATTTCTCATTAATATACTAGAGATAAAGGATAAAAATACATAAAAGCACGGATTTTAGTATACAATCTCAACAATCTCCCACTTATACTCGAAGTCATGCAGGAACCCATTTGACACCTAACCCCTTTTACCTGAGTAAAAGAACCCGCTACGTTGTCCGTTGATGTAACTATGCATACCGCAACATCTCTACGTTGTATAGTCTCAGGATGAGACATTACTTCTCTCAATGTGCTTTCCCAAAGAAAACACAAATCCTGAGGGGGACCTCCTATAATTCCTATCAATGCTGGAAAAACCAGTCTATATACCCAAGGGGTATAAGACTATCAGCATGGTACACCGACATATACTCCCGAATCCCTTTCTAATACTCTAGTATATCCTTGACCGTAGTCAAAATGCTCTATCTCTGAATTTGAATCATATCTAATTACCATGCCAATGGCATAATAGATATCTGGTCCAGTACAGAGCATGGCATACATGAGACTTCCCACTGCCGAGGTATGAGGAATACCTCTCATCCTCTCTATCTCCTAGGATGTTATATGGCATCGATCCCTAGATAGAGTAATTCCATGTTAGAAAGGAAGAAATCCTTTCTTGGAATTTTTAATTCAAAAACGAGCAATAATCAAGTCAATGTAACGGGCTTGGGATAAGCCCAACATCCTATGTGATCAATCTCGTAAGAGGTTGATCTCAAGGATTTGGCCTGCTTCTCCCAAGTCCTTCATGTCAAATCAACTTGACAACCATACCTTTATGGAAGATAACAACCCCACATCATTGCCGATTAGGAGTATGTCATCTTCATAAATGACTAGAAACACTACCTTGTTTCCATCACGCTTCCAGTACACACAATATTCAATAGGACACTAATCAAAGTTGAAGCTTTTGAACTCATGGTCAAATCGAGTATTCCAAGACCTTGATGCTTGCTTAAGTCCATAAATGGATCTCTTCAACTTGCATAACATGTGCTCCTGGCCCTTTGCTATGAACCCGTCTGACTACAACATATAGATGCTCTTGTCAAGATTTTGGTTAAGGAAAGATGTCTTGACATCCATCTGCCAAATCTCATAGTCGAGATTCGTAGCCATGGATAAGAGAATCTTGATATACTTAAGCATGACTACCGGCGAGTAGGTTTCCTCATAATCGAACCCTTCTTTCTGAGTAAACCCCTTCGTAACAAGCCTAGCTTTGATGGTTTCTACCTTCGCATATACTACTCTCTTTTTCCTATAGATCCATTTGCACCCAATGGGTTTTATCCCATGTAATGGTTCTATAAGCTCCCAGACATGATTAGAGTACATAGACTCTATCTCAGACTCCATACCCTTTTGCCATAATCCTACATCCTTACCTTGAAGTGCCTTATTGTAGTTCCTGGGCTCGGTATCAAGTTCTTCCGGGATCTTGTCAAGTGACTCTCCCAAGAACATGAACCTCTCTGGTTGACGAACAACCCTCCCACTACGACGAGGACCCTCATGTGCACTCGTGATAAGTGGTGTCCCATCCCGCACATCAGATATAATATCCGGTTGTACAATATTTTAGTACTCATAACCTCTTCTAGAACAATATGTGACCAGGGCTTGTGGTTTATTACATAATCCTCTTCTATGAAACTTGCATTTTTACTTACAAATTCCCTCTGACTCTTAGAATTATAAAATAAATCACCCATAGCTCCACTAGGGTGCCCTACATAGAAACAAACTTTGTAATTGGTTCCACCATACTTACATTTCCCACCAACACGTATGTTGGGCAAATCCCATGTCCGAAGATGTTTAAGACTTAGCTCACGTCTTGTCCACAACACCACAGGGTCACCAAGAAATGTCTTAGCATGTACCAAATTCAAAATGAAAATCGTTGTCTCTAATACAAACCGCCAAAACAAATGTGGTAAATCCGAATAACTTATCATGTACTTTACCATCTCCTTAAAGAACATATTCCTATTTATTGCTTCACCATTATGTCGAGGCATCCTTGGTGCAGCCAACTGGGATGTAATCCCACGCCTGACATGTAACGTCCCGAAACCCGGCGTACTAGAAACCAATCACGGAAACCCAAACCAAAATCTAAACCAAGACGAAGCCGAAACTAACCAATTAAAACTTGCAAAAAGCACTTAAGTTTTAAACCATTTCCAACTAAACAATACCTTAGTGAATAAAACCATTTTATATTGAAAATAGTATAAATAGTAAGCTTGAAAACCATATAAAAAGCTTACCACTGTGCCCTCAAAGTTTATAAAAATTCAAAATATTTTTGGACTGCCCAGAAAATTGTGTACCGCTCGAGCGCTAATAATACCGCTCGAGCGCTCACATTGATGAGGGTTTTCCAAGGCAACGTCCAGTTTGTCAAAGTTTTGTCAAAAACCCAATTTTCTAAAACCAAAGAAAACCTTAATGAACATGCATCTCTACCAAGCGTAAAACCAGCCCAAACGAAACCCAAATCTCCTACCCAGTACCTCGACCTCACCACAAGCAGTATATGAACATTCTAAAACAGACAAATAAACACACAAAGGCATTGGTGCCTGGATACAAACAGCGTCTAAATGGAAGGTAAAACAACCAAAACCAAAGCAAGGCATAACAGGTTGCCAACCAAATAGAAAACTATAAACATAAACTATAAAGCAGTAAAGATTAGGATCTTCCAAGAACTCCCTCCTCAACAAGCTACGTCCCTACTGCAACCACCGGCGTTGTCAAAGACAACGTGAGCCACGGGCTCATAGTAAACAAGCTACCAATGAACTAAACATGCTTTATGAGGATGACATGCGATATGAACACACAGTTTAACCGAAACTGGTAAAGATACAATTATCGCATTATAATGATTGTAGAAAAACAATATAACATAAACTAAGCACCTTAAACTGCAAGTATAAGCAAAGACCCTAGTCTGTGCGACTAGTCCAGACTAACACAGGTTATAGGATATTCTAACCCTGAATATCGAAACAACCAGCATACACATGCTAACCCATATCTATAAATGAGATATAAATAAGTAAACAACACGTGCAAACAACTATCATAAACATAAGAACAGAATATGTTATACCCAACAAACCCGATACTCTATCCATATATCGATACATAACACAACCGTATCTAACTTGAACATATATACCACATGCGTGTAAGCAATAACAATAAAGCAAGGGTGAGGAATCCTCCAACCCAGCATCAAAACCAACCCAGACCCGCTGTCTGAAACCCGCCAACCATTATAGAGATAACGGTTTGACGCTTAGAGGCAAAGGTGT
>JAULLG010567051.1:0-10140 GCA_035668355.1 Sarracenia leucophylla
ATCCTCCTCCTCGTCTTATTTTTCATGAAAATCGTGCATCGGTTAATTTTTAAACGACTCGCTTCCGAAAACCAACATGTATGGGGAGAAGTTTGAGGTGTTCTCTAATCACAAGAGTATGAAGTATCTCTTCTCCTATAAGGATCTAAATATGGGGCAGCACAGATGAATGGAGTTTCATTGGGTTCTCTTGCTCATATTGCTATTCGGGAGTGGAAGATGATGTAGGATATTGAGGAGTATGACCTACAGCTACGCTAGTTCAAGGATCGTATGACCTTGTTTACGGCTATTTCTCAGTCCACCTTGGTGGCACGGGTGGTGGAAGCCTGGTAGGTCATTCGTTTGTTAGTAGCTTAGTCGTTAATCACGTGAACACTACTTTTTATTTTATTTATTATTCCAAGATTCACTACTAACTGGATAGAAAGCAGCAAGTCCAAGGTCGATCCCACAGGAAAAATGAGTTATTTTTGTAAGAAAATGGTTAAGCTATTTAATTTAAGAAGGGAGTAAATCTTGGATTTGTTATGAAAATAGTTTTTTGCAAAAAAAAAAGTAATTAAATAATTAAAAAGTAATTTAGATAATTAATGAGATATATTCCACATCAGGGTTAGCATCCACCTTCACTTGATAATTTAGTTTTGATATAATTCCCATTTTATCTAGCTTTGAATCAGATTAGACTCTATCATGACAAGACCGATATGGATATTCAAGAAAGATAAATTTTAATTTTAATAAGATACACCCTATCCGGAGCATAACATATCTGAAGTTCTACTCTTAAAATCTCAAATCGCAATTACGACATAGTCTATCCAAGATTATAGCATGGCCCGGTCGGAGCATGGCCCGTCTTATCCATAGCATAGGCTATCTTAAATTTGTATATTCGAACAGTTAAAACAATCATGCAACGCTCATTTAATGCAATCACAGAAAGCTTAAACGGGAATTCAATTAATTAGAAAATATCCACATGAGGGATTCAATAATATTGTTGCATAACAATCCGATTACAAAGTATAAATAAAATAAGGAATTAAATCTACTCCTATGTTACCAATTTCGGCTTCACCATCACCCGAGGTGGAGGAAGGAACCTAGCCACTCATGGTTGGGTAGAGTTCCATCGTCAAGTTGTTGTCGATTGCCATCGGCAGCTCATCGGCGAGGTTTGGACCTTTTAGAGGTAACTTGGACCGGGTGGCCAAAGGACTATATGAGAGATATCGGAGAATTAAGAAATTGATGGATGAGAAGTATTAAATTGGAATGAGATACAATGGCCCTATTTATAGTTTTTTTGGTCCCTCAAAATTAGCAAGTTTCAACACTGGGCGTCCAAACCATACTGGTTTGGAGTCCAGACGGAATTATGTGGACGACACGTTAATTTTATATTTCGGAGCATCGAGACGATCAGCGGTAAGCATCAGGACAAAAATTGCTTGGGCACCACGGTGGATAGCGTCGAGATGGTCGTTTGATTGGCATCGGGATGTTTATGGCATCGTGACGGTGTAGTGAAGGCGTCTGAACGCTTTTCTCTGATTCTGTCAGTCTTTGTTTGGTTGTGTTGAATTTGCTGTTAAAGTGGCTACTTTTTGGTTGTTTTGCGTCACTCCTCCAATTCCTGTCTTATACATAAAACACTACAAAAATATAGATTACATCACAAAGGGACTAACTTAGTGTAAATTAACGGGTCTAAATCGTCACTTTTGAGTGTCGACCACTGCATGATTGGAGTAGAGGATAAAGCATCTGAGAGTTGCTCAAAGGCACACAAGAATGTAGCCTCCTTAGCAACCAGATCACAAAGGGGCATTCAGATTTTCGAAAAAACTTTGATGAAATGTTTATAGAATCCATCGTGACCTAGGAATGAGCAGACCTGTCTTACGGTAGTGAGTGGCGGCATGTTGGAGATAAGATCGGCTTGGCTTTTTCCACTTCTATACCGCATTGGGAAACTATGTTTCTGAAAATGATCCCTTGTTGCACCATGAAGTGACTCTTCTCCCAGTTAAGTACCAGGTTTGTCTCTTAACAACGTTTAAGCACTAAGGTTAGATTTAAGAGACAATCTTCAAATGAAGAACCAAACAAGGCGAAGTCATCCATGAATACTTCAATAAATTTTTCTTCCATGTTAGAGAAGATTGATATCATGCACCTTTAAAATGTAGTAGGTGCATTGCACAACCAAAAAGGCATACACCTGTAGGTGAATGTGCCAAAGGTGCAGGTGAAGGTTTTCTTCTCTTGGTCCTCGGGATTTACGGGTGCCTAGTTATAGCCAAAGTAGCCATCTAGAAAGAAGTAGTAGTTTTGTCCAACTAAACAATCCAAAATTTGGTCATTGAATGGGAGACGAAAGTGATCCTTCCTTATCATAACGTTTAATTTGTAGTAGTCGATGTAAACTCGCCAACCAGTAGTTGTACGAGTGGGGATAGATTATTCTTTGTCATTTAGTACCACGGTGAGCCCGGATTTCTTTGGTAAAAATTGTGTAGGGCTCATTCATTTGCTATTTCAGATCGGGTAGATAATGCATGTTTCTAGCTGTTAGGATAGTGTACGTAAAAGCCATGCTTTTATGTATTTTATTATCTGGGATCCCTGGAATATTAATGAGAAAAAATTGAGATGGTTTTCGTATTCGGTTTCATATTTATTGTATATATGATGTATGTATTCACTGTCCATATATTTTATCCAGTATTTGATTCGTCGCATGAAGCGGGGAAGATCCGGTCAAACGTTCTAACAAATATACAAGTGAGCTCACAACCGCAATGGACCCCGACAATCCATTGGTATGGTTGTAGCACATCGTTATATTAGCTAATCTTGGCTAGCTCTAACGGATCGAATTCTAGTCTTGGAAGTTGATGTTCGAGCTCGATGTGTTAGTATACTGGGAGTGTATTGAGAAGGATCATTAGGATGATCAATTCTATACTGACTGTCTGAATTGATCTACTAACTATATTATCATGTATTGCACGTACTCTTAATCACGACATGATTAATTAATCGTGTTCAGGTAATGCACCGTACTTTAAGTCACCAATGGATGAGATTTCTATAGCGAGATCAATATGACCGGTGGGTTGGGTACTGTCATTGCTTATCCGATATTTAATAATAAGCTAACCGACATCACGTCCGACTTAGCTTGTGGAGTTCCCCCTTGTGTGATTTGCTTGTAACTTTGATTATGCCAAACTTGCGCAGTGGGTCGTTTAATTCGGCATATCAATAAGTTAAGTGGTGCTGTTGCGAGGAAAAAAAGGATTTTTAAACTGGGTTGTCAGTAACCTAATTCGATTATCGGGAGTCCATATCTTAAATGTGGGGAGACTTCAGTGCATTTGATAATTATAAACTCGAGACATAAATCAAGTTAGGTCAGGGAGTTTAGTCAGGACATTAATTTAGTGGAATAAGTTCAAGTTCGTACAAGAATTCATCTAACTCGGAGCTTGAGTTAGGGATATCCGGTTTTCTCATATGGTAAGCCCGATTCTTATACTTCCTTGTGATCCCTCATGCAGCTCCATTATACGCATGGATTTTTGGTACACTTTGGTTATTATTTAATTTAATTTGATCGTCGGATTTTTCGCGAGGACGTTCAAGGTATCAAGTTAAATGTGTAAGGACATAGTTGGCAAAGTGGCATGGTTGGTATATTTCTTAAGTGGCCGGCCCTAGTGTATGAGAGGATTATATTAATTTTGTCAAGTCTATATTAAATATACATTTGGGGTATTTTTATAATATTGTAATATTTCAAAAATAAGAAACAAAATTAATTTCCTTCTCTCTCTCTCTCTCTCTCATGGTAGGCGGCCCTAGATAGAGTTTAATTGCATATATATTTTACGCATTTTAATATATGAGATATATGTGTTTCCCAAAGTCTGTGGAGGATATATATATGCAATATTATGAGAATCAATTATCATAATTCTCTTTCATAGACACCATAGAAGTCGCTGCCCCCCTCATTCTCTCAAATATTGTTCTTCATCTTTTGGAGCAGATTCATAGTGTGTTGAAACCTAAAAGCTTGTCTCGGATCGGTGCGCACACGCTAGAGTCGAGAGCGTGCAAGGGTTATACGTGAGAAGATCTCACGGTGGACTCAATCGTTACGTGGAAAGTTCGAAACTTTTCGACAAGTTTCAATCGGTAAAGTTCTATCCTACTCGATATATTCTTGTAGCCTTTTGTGAAAAATGCATATCAAACAATTTTTTTAAAACTTCCGTTGTGCCGACTCTAACTCTGGTATTAGAGCCGATCACGCATTTTTCATGAAAATCCATTGTGCTAATCGTTGTTTGCAGCGATTTGTCGTTACGATCCGATTTATGTATGATTGCATAGTTTGTTTTATTTCATTGCTTTTAAACCGAAAATATCCCTACGATTTTTAAATCAGGATTAGGAATTTTGTACGCCTCCTATGTGGGGCATAGGTTTTTATAATATAATAATTTTACATTCGTGCATATTTTTTATTTGGATTTATGATGTAAATTAGACAAGAAAAAGGGAATGAAAACCATGGAAAATCGGCAACCTAAGCGGCGTACAGTGGCATAACAGGCGGTGTTCGGTCGACTGGTCTCAAGGCTCAGTCGACTGACGCTGAGCTAGGTGGACTGGTTCACGACATCTTCTTTGTATGGGCTATTTGGCTTGTTCTTTGGCTTATTCCGGTGATCCAAGGCTATGACAGTACTCCAGGGGCTAGGCAGCATATCGGGATTTTGTATGCTCGCTTAGGGTTTTCATAACCCTAAGGGTTGGACCGTGTCGTAATCATATTTTTTATTTGCTTAATTTAATTGTCGTTATGTTTAATTATTTATTTATCTGTCTTAATTAATTATGTGGATGAACTTTTTGTTTTATTTATTTTTCCTTTTACGTATGGTTTTTTAAATCAAGGAATATTAGGGAAAAGGTTTTTATAAAATAATTAATTCAAGAAATTTTTTTAAGACGGGAAATTAAATAGATAATTAAATTATTTAATTTTTGCGTTAAGTAGATAATTAATTAAAGTTTTTTTAAGGAAAAAATTGGATAATTAATTTCTTTTCTCAAAATTAAATAAGTTAAGGTGTTGTTTGTTTTAAATGGAATTAAACATGGATTTTTTTAATCGGTTAAAATCGGACTTATTTTAATCGGACGATTAAAAATGTGTTTAATTTTTTGAAATAAACAAAATGATAAAAACTCTCGGTTCTTAAAATATTAAGTGGAAGAAGGATTTATTTACGGATAAATCCTACGGTCTCCATCGCACATTTGTTGGAGATGTGATTTTAACTTCCGTACCGGCCTGACCGGTCTCCCTAAGGAAGTGTTAAAATCATAGTATCTCTGGAACGAACCCCTGCCTAGGGTTAATTTGGAATGTAGTGTAAAGTTGGGCTCACACACACCGTGCTCGGGTCTTTGACACGAGATTTTCAAATTAAGTGAGATAGTTATACAGTTAACCGGTGAATAAAAATATCCTCCGAAGGAGTCAATGTTTTTATTTGTGGGGACCAAAGTTGTTGGCTATTTAATCACTTAGAATATATCTGGAAATAAAAACATGTTAGTCCTTGGTTCGTTAGCTAGTTAGACGTCCACACTATGTGGCCTGATTAGTTGATGTGACTCTGGGCGGGTTGTTTTTGTTGTGATATTTTCTAAGAGGGATTAGTAGAATGGCATGTCTATCCGGACAGGTATTGAAGTAGACGTCCATACTACGTGGCCTGCTTAATCACAAAGGTTTCGGGCTCTGAATAATTCTTTTAAAATTAAAAGGTTGAGGAACTCTAAATTTTTCAATGGAATTAAAAACTTTTCTCTTTTGTTTCTTAGGATTTAATATGGGATCATTTAATCCACTTGCGGCGATTCTCAAGGAACACAAGTTAACTGGACCAAATTTTATCACATGGAAATGAAACCTTGATAATGTTGACTTCTGACAATTATAAGTTCGTTCTCACTGAACCTTGTCCTCCTGCTCCTAATAACATGACTCCAAAATTGGATGCCCATTATTATGAGTTATGGAAGAAGGTTGATTTGATGGTAACTTTCTACATGCTGGCTTCTATCTCGCACGTGTTGCAAAGCGAACAACAGTCTATGGGATCTGCAGCTGATATCATTCTTAACCTCACAGACATATTTGGTGACTAAGGTAGGCCATCAAGGCAGGTGGCCATGATGGCTCTCATGAACAGGACTATGGCTGAAGGAACACCATTTAGGGACCACATTGTGAAGATGATCAGTCTTCTCATTGAGCTAGAGGTCCTTGTAGCCGAGATCGATGTGTAAACCTTGATTGATATGGTCCTCCAGTTTTTGCTTGATTCCTTCAATCAATTCTTCCATAATTATACTATGAACAAACTCAATTTTTCTCTGGCGGAAGTATTAAAAGAACTTCAAGCAGCAGAAGGTGTTATCCATAAGTCCACTCATGCATTTGTTACCAAAAAGGCTTCCTCTTCTAGGCCAAGTGGTGGTAAGAAGAAGAAGAAAGGTCAACAACAGATAAATGCAAAGGGATTTGGTAAGGTAAAGCAATCAGTTACCAAGGTGAAAAATAAGGCGCCTAAGGGTAAGTGCTTTTATTGTCAGAAATCGGGACACTGGAAGAGAGACTGTCCTGACCACAAGAACAAGGAAGTTGTAGGTATTTCTTTCACTTTTGTAGTTGAAACTTGTAGATTAATGCCAAAGCTATGAATTTCTTGTATTAAGCTCTTGGTCCTAACGAGTTTGACAGGATTCAAGACTATGAGAATGCTAAACAAGTTTGGGAGATATTGCAAGTTGCTCATGTAGAAGAAGGAGATTCAAGTTGAGATGAAGAAGAATCCACTAGCAGTGATGGCTCCAACCTTGCCTTAATGGCATTTGGAGGAGAGGTAACCTATCATTCTAATAATGAATATGATAGTGATTGTAATTCTAGTAGTTGTAGTGATAATGAAACTACACTTTCATTTGATGAGCTTCAAGAATTTTAGGGATTTGTCTTAATAAGTTAGAAGAATCAAAGTTTAGAAATAAGTCCTACAAGAATGAAATAAAGTCCTTGATCTCTAAGATTGAAGTTTTTGAAAAAGGACAAGAAAAAGTTTCTGCACCCTCAACCGAACTTCAAAGTGAAAATTTGTCTTTAAAACAAAAGGTTGAGGAGTTAACAATGATCATTGCTATGTTCACTCAAGGTGAGAAGAACTTACAAAATGTAATTTTAATAAGGAAGGACTTGGTTTCAATCCAAACGAGCAAAAGTCAATGCATAAGAATCCATTTACTCAAATTCCTAAACAAAAACCTATGTGCTGTACATTTTGTGGGAAAATGGACATATCTCTAAATTTTGTTATTCTAGACTTAAGGGAAATAAATCCTCAAAAAAAGTTTAGATAAAAAAGGGAGATCCCCCTCTTAAAGTTACTAAAATGCCTAGAATGCCTAATAGGAGACAAACGAATAGATGTCAATCCAAGAGGAAAGCTACTCACAGACCATCTCCTTGCACACATAGTTATCATGATTCTTATGTGCATAAATCTAATGTTCCTGTCAAAAGATAGCATGCTTCTTATGTGCATAGACTTAAAGTTTCCTATATGCAAAATATGTTTCATGCTAACACCCAAGGACCCACAAGAAAATGGGTACCAAGATCCCACTACCATGACTATTTTATAGGTGCAAGCCAAGAGGAGAAATGACTAAGGGACATGAAGGGGAAGGCAAAGCTCTTCCCATGCTGGAAAACTCCAACATAAGGATCATGTCACTTGCAAAGTGACAGCAAGCAGCCTAAGGCAAAAGGCTAGCAAAATTCAAGGCAAAAGGTTGAGTTTTGGCATACAAAAATGAGTAATATGTAACACTTTTATATTTAAAATAAGCTTTCTATTTTGTGCCTCTTTTGATGCTTACATGCCATATTTTTCATGCCAATGTGATAGCGGTTAACATGCCAAATATTTGATTTAAGAAATGAATCAAAATATTTAGTTTTTTGCATAATATCTAACACTTTTATATTTACAATAAGCTTTCTGTTTTATGCCTCTTTTGATGCTTACATGCCATATTTTTCATGCCAATGTGATAGCGGTTAACGTGCCAAATATTTGATTTAAGAAATAAATCATAATATTTAGTTTTCTGCACTTAATGTGCCTAATGACAAAATTCTTTTGAACATAACATACATTTTATTCAATCTAGAATTATCCATTTAATGAATTTATGCTTAAAGAATCATGGTTTTTGCTGATATGATTACCTTAGATGATTCTTGCAAAATGAATGTGGATGTTATGAAATTTGAATACTTATGTGCTTAAATTCTTATAAGTGTATGATTGATTATTATTTTAAAGCATTCCATAATTATTGGACTATAATGACTGAGTGGGAAATGTAATTAATTGATATCATTTTTCTCTTGAGAAAAGACTTTTCATCTTCGCGTCTTCTTCTCTTTCTCGAAATTAAAACCACTCTTCTTCCCGAGACGTTTGTCTTATCTAATAGTCCTTTTACCTTCTCTAGACCACATTTTTTTTTCTCTAAATCTTAAATGCCTCGACATCCTTTTTGTTCATTCTCTCCAGACATTCCAGTGCTCTTTTCTTCAATCCCATGGATAAGGACCGTCCTGGTTCATCTTCTTCCACATCCATTCCGGTTGAAAAGGCTGAAGTCCTCTTATAGCTTGAGTCAGTCATTGCTGCTCTGAAATCTCTTGAAGCTGACATTCATGATCAGTTGAGCAATCATATAACTCGCTTGACTTACATTCAAGATCAAATCAATGCAGAGAATGCACCCCTCCTATCCATCTAACAAGACATGGCAACTCTCATCGATCAAATCAGTGACATGATCAAGAAATGGAATAGGCCACGTGAACCGTGATTCCATCCTAAGCACACTGACTATTTCCGTGTTTTGGACACATTTTTTCCTTTCATGTTTTTCTTGTCTCGGGTAAAATCTATAATTGTATTCCCCTCAATCATGATATAACAATCTCTTATGTAATGCAACCCATTTGACATTTATGCCTTGAATGTAGTATGTATCTATTTTGTGAAAACATGTTCTGGTGCTACATAATTTTTTGCAATGATTGTTTACTCGTAATAATGTAGCCTAACATTTTTCAATCAAGTTGATAACGTTGATTATGAGCAACAACTTATGATTGAATTCAAATTGGTATCATACTCAATATTTTCTCATAAACCTATAGTGTATTGACGGCCTATAATCGGGTTATTTCTCATATAAAATTCTTTAAATAAATCCCTTTTTTGGTGAAATTCTCATAGACCCGCTCTCACTATAGCTTTTTATTCAAAGTATGATTCCAATGACTTTAATTATAATTTTAATGTATCATAAGCAATGCATATCTTACCTGACAAAGGGGGAGATCCTCATATTTTTAATATGCATAAAAAATGCATGATTGTTGTAAAGGAAAATGAAATCTGTTTTTGATATATGTGCAAAATACATGCTTTCAATGCTTGATTCTTTTCATTTAACGATAACATGTATTCACTAGGAGAAATCAAGACAAAAGACAAATAAATTTTATAACCATTAGATTCATTCTGTTTTGATTTTGTACGTATCTGTTCTAGGATGAAAAACAAAATGTTTGTTCTTTTCTTGAACTTTCTGTTAAATAAAAGGCATAATAGAATCTTTATTGCAGATATATATTTTGCATATCCTAACAGAAATTTTGTTTTAAACAAGTAATACACAATTTGATTGATAAAAGATCCTCCATAAAAGATTGTTTTTGTCAAATACATGCTCTTTGAACCTGTGGGTCCAGGTAGGCAACCGAGAGAGGGGGGGGGGGGGGGGTGTGAATAGGTTGTTTGGAAAATTAAAACTTTTTGGTCTCTTTTAAAAACTTAATCTTGCAATCAAAACAAATTAACTTAGCAGCGGAAACAACAAACTAAAAATGCAAGAATTAAAGAGTTTAAGGGAAAGAGACAATCAAACCATAAGACAAGGTTTATAGAGGTTCGGCCAAAT